>CH002840.1:817391-848004 GCA_000149265.1 Ciona savignyi
TCACAAATTTCTTGACAGTTACTTACGTTTTGTTCAACAAAATAAATAATGGTACTAGTCTCATAGGCTGTGTGGTTAAAGTAACAGCTACAATATGGTATTGAAAAACTTTTTAATAAACTTTACTAATCTAATATTGCATCGTGTTAGTGACATGTAATTGTGTAATCTTGTTATGTTGGTTTTTTAGAGAAGATTTAAAGTTTAGGTAACTGTTTACTATATAGGGTCAGTACAGTACTGGTTGGCATCTGTCTAGTTTAGGACCGTTTACAAATGTTATTAAAATTTAACTGTTGGTATGAGATTGCATTAATTTGTTACGAGAGTTGAGTAACTTTAAAACGTTCTTCAATAGTGTCTGCTTGTGCACTATTGGAAATTAAACTTTTAGAACTTTATACTTTGACTAGAGAAGTTAGTTTAGTTTTAGTTAAGTTTATTTTTCACTTCAATTTTATCAAAGAAGAATACCAGTTATTTAAAAAAGTCAGGAAAAAAACGGCAAAACTACTGTGAATAAAACAGTAAAAACACATATGTAAATATACTCAGTATAGCAAAACTCCAATAAAAGTGTGAAAGCTTGGTCCAGTACTAAGATGTGAGCCAACTTTATAAGATTCTGCATATTTGGATGCCCAGTACCAGTTGATTAACTATAACTGTACCTTACCTTATCATTTAACGACTGTAACATGTTTTATGATGCCATTTATTATAAAAGTTTTAAAGATGATTGGGAAGAACGGTACCATTTACATTTAAGGTAGTTTAAAACTGTGTAAACTTAATAATTCTAAAGTGCTATGTCAATGTAAAATTAGATAGAAAAGTAGGTATTTGAGCATTTGTTCTTGTGCTTTTCGAGTTAGTGCTAATCGATTTCAGAAATTTTGAAGATGAATAAACGTCTTGAATTCTGTTAGTTCCAGAAACGGAAAATTTGTTGCAGAAACCCCCCATTTTGTGGGTTGTTCAGTGGGCCTCAAAGGGCTGTGCTTCATCAACGTTGTCCCCATCTGGTACACGAACACTTTGCTGCATCTGCCTGATTCTGTGCTGATAACTGTAACATTGAGGGATATTAGTACCAGCAATTGTCATACAACATCATATTTAGTTTTTAACAATTATTATGAATAATCTGTTGCAAGCAGAAGATACGAAATGGTGTTTTTTTCTAACTACAAAAAGGATTATTATTTAGCATTCTTTAACAATAAACAAGGTACCACAAAGAAACCCACAGCAGTGAAGGTTTGAATTTATCAAGGTAAGCTGTGACAGTGATCAAATGACAAAGTTATGGGTTACCAGTCTTACCACTAGCACTGTAAAAATTAACATCAAACCAGTAAGCACTAGTTACCATGCGAAATGACATGTAGTTGTCTAATAAATGGCAGTGATCATATGACAAAGTTATTTATTAAAACATGCAACAGTCTTTGTGTAATAATTTAATTAAGACACTTACTTCTTTTGCATGTGATTTTTAATGTAAAATATGAATCCAATGACAACAGCAAATAAGATGGGTACAAGAATGGTAGTTATGATGATTACTGCCTTGTAGATGTTCAATTCATTCCTTAATGACTAAAAAAGATTATGAATTATAGAATAGCATTTGAGCTGTTGAAAAACTGTTTAATTGTTATTTAGTTTTCTTTTGGTTGACTTAAAAAACTGGTAAAAAACATGCTCCTTAAGTTTACTGAAACAAAAAAATTTATTTGATTAAAAAGATTGGGCCTATTTATCACTAAATTACCCAAAGTTCTGCGCGAATTTCATTCAATTGTCTCTCTGTATCCATCCTCTCCATGTAATCTGATAATAAAAATGTTAAGATTTTATTTTTAAAACTCATTTAAAAATTGGTCCACCCATTTGTCCCCTTTTAAATCTTGTGACCCCGTAATATAACTATTAAACAATATACAAGTTTAAATACAGTATATAAAAAAGTTTTACATATAAAATAATGACTGTTTATTTGATTATACAATATCAAGTCCAAATATACTAAAATGACATATAATTTTCACACTTAACTAATGCTAATTTTGATAAGATATATAACCAAGTATGTTACCTCTGCATTTTGTGAAACACACGTCCATCATTGCACTCGGAGGTAGTTTACAATAGGTTTCACAGTGGATACACTTTGTATTATCTTCTAAGTCACGAATGTGGTATTTTCCTAGCTGTACTGCACATTGTAGATCTGCAGCTTCGGTAGTTGTATTCTGGCATTGATGCTTGTTATTATATATTGGATATTATTTTTTTTACCTGTGAATGGTAAAGTGCAAGGGGCATTATCACACGGACAATAGTCAGATTACCTTGCATGCATTTCGAGTTACCATAACTTTACCAGACCACTACCGACTAGCTCTTTAACATGCATTTTATATCTATAACACTGCATTGTATAACTATAAAAAAGTTACTTGGTTGGACACCTTAAAAAATTGATTTTGTAACAAAGAGGAGACATATCAGAGAGCAAATGATAACAATTTGTTAACCGAATTTTGTATGAACAGTCGACAATTTTTGGACCTAGATCTATGCACAGAACTTAGCCTTACCCTTATCCAACCCTCTTTGGACTTTTTCGTATGGATTGTTAAACAATTATGGTATGTTATCTTAAAATTTTAAATACCAGTGTAGATATTAACAGGTTTATGGCCTGAAATATAATGTTCTCAATAACATACTATTGCTAAGGGTTAGTATAGTATAGTTGTGTTTGCACCACTAAAAGCATAATAATTAAAAGGACAAACACTCAAAATATAGCAAAATTATAGTAAACATACCACAATTCAAATAGTGGCTTTACCTTTACGATTGTAAGAACTTTGTTTCTAAAGCTTCTCGTGCCAAAGTATTCCATGTAAACAGGACTATCTTGAATTGTTGACTTGTCATTTAGATCAATAATTTGGTCTACATCATAATTATATTCGTTTGTATCCATATGTGCATTCCTGTGTTGATAAATTTGTTAAAAAGTATGTTTTGGTAACATAAAGAATTGTTGACTTGTCATTTAGATCAATAATTTGGTCTACATCATAATTATATTCGTTTGTATCCATATGTGCATTCCTGTGTTGATAAATTTGTTAAAAAGTATGTTTTGGTAACATAAAGAACTAACGTTTATTCAACAGTGTAGGTTAGGCAAAATAAACATTCACGCAGACATAAAAATAAACTTTTTTTACATGAAAAAAAAACTGTTTTTTCCCTGTTTTTTACCAGAAATAAATGTATTGTAAGATGCTAAACCATCCTAAACTATAATTATATCCAAAAGTTAATATAATAGTCAGAAGAATACTCCGTATATTTACTTAAAAATTAAACCATATTTGCACAATTTTGATACATTCTAATTTATAGAAAATAATGCTCTAATTTCAAACTTAATTGACATAAATTTAGAGTAAAATATGTCATTATTTTTCCCAGAACATATATATTTAAAATTGGTGTTTTCCATATTTTTCGTTTTTTTGTTATTTACAAATGGCCTTTTCCATATTTCCTCTTTTCTGTTGGTATAACTTTTTAACATTTTTTCTGTCGTTTTTGACTTACTTTTAAAACGCTGACCACATATACTATATTTGCTAATCCCGCTTATGATATATATGCTATTTAATAAATTTTGTTTACTTACCTGGTGATATTAAACGTTGGATCTGCTTCTGCAGCAACCTCACATTGCACATATAAGGCTATTGCCATGAATATCAAAACGGGTCCTGCCTTTAATAGTTTCATTGTAAACAGATAACTGAAGTAGCTGTTAACATAAACTTGGGGAAAGAACTCACTGGAACGTGTGTGCTGGCTTTTTATTACGAATTGCGCGATGTAATACTAGGGCAGTTTCGGGGGAAATAACCTGGGGTTCCCCCCGGACATTTTCATCGCGCTACGGCTGTAAAAACATGTTTACCGGCCGGCCGGCAAAGATTTAACCCTGGGCTTCAAACTGCAAAATAACATGTTTTTATGGTTTTGATATATTGAAGTGTTGTAAGTTGAATCTATTGTTAATTAACAACTTGGTTCATACACTTGTTTATTAAATGGTCATTGTAAACCGATAACAAATTTTGTAGGAACCACGATTTTTAGCTATATTACTTTTAAGATATTGAAAAGTTGCCAACAAGTTGCCGGTTTTATAGGTTGCCAGTGGCAACTTCCTGTTACGGTGAGGTGATAAACATGTTTACCGCGCCGGCCGTAGTCTCAAAATAGCAAGAATATGTTTCGCGAAATAACATACCTCTTCTTTTATGTGTGGGGTTGATTTCAGTATCCAAGCGACGGATTGTACTATTTTGATCGACGCAAAACGCACCCTGTTTTTGTTTGTTCATAAACCCACAGACTGTCCGGGTTGCGACACACAGACAGGGTATCGTATTTTATCTATGAAATAAATGGTCTTCAAACGCCACCACCGAGTTCAAGGAGTTAGATTTAAATAACTGATTTTAACAAAAATGCTTATCCAGCTTAATTACGCACGCACATACGGAGAGTAGTCTGTTCACATGGCTAAATTGTTGATCACGTTTGAAATTTGAACTTTACTTGGGTTGTCGCTTTAAAAATTGTTTTCAGAAATTTCGACGATCTGTAACGCCGTAATTATAAAAAAATGCTGTGTGACGTAATACATACCGTTGTAGTTCAAATAATGATGTAATAATTAAACAAGACGGTGCCTGTCTAAAACGGAGGCACTCTCGAATAGGTAATATGACGCAAGAATTAACGACATAGGCCTATTCACTGGGTTAAAGCATAATATCTCATCTTGACCTAAAACGTGTAATTTAAACCCACATATCAAAGTTTTAAAGTGGTTTTCCCGTTTATTTTGTTTTTTTTAGCTTAATTCGCTTGAGCTGCATATCGAGTCGTTTTAATCCTCGTGAAAGGATTAGAAGTATTAAACAAGCTACGGTTTATAAACAATTACCGATTTTTGTATGTAGGCAATGTTACCTATTACTTATTTGGAAAACTACCTTTACTAAATATGATCAAAAACGGGGGGTGTCAAACTCGTAGGCTTTCGAGTGTCACACTGAGTTTTGGGACTTGTGTCAATTTCCGATCTGTTTTTATAATGTAAGTTGTTTAGATACCAACTTATGGTATGTATATTGTCTGTATAAATATTCGCTTTCAAAGGTTTGAAAATGTTTTACTCTTAAAAACTTTACAAAATACTGCAGTTATTATTGAGCGTTTAATGGCCGTGTTTGAGGGCCTCGCGGGCCTCGAGTTTGATACTTCTGCTCTAAACAAAAGGCAGTGCATTACACCTTACCTACTATTCGTGTCATGTGGCCAAGGTCAGTTTTAAATACTGCTCGTTAAGGCAGCCTTAGAATATTAGTGTTAATAAAATATTTAGGTGTGTGTTATGATTGTTATGCCACCTTGAAAGTTTAGCAGTGGTCGTTAAATTAATCTGCTGAAAGTCTCACGTTTTTCAAGGTCTATGATGTTGTAGTTTTTAACAATATATGACCACGGTAGCTGTAGCGAATGGAAAAACCCAAACCAGGAAAGAAGAGAAACTGCACACTAAAATAAATATTATAGCATAAGAGGTAGTTTAAGGAATTGTCTTAAAGTTAGGTTTAGTTCTGTGGTTGAGATTAGTATTAGGTAAACGGAAAGTTAGTTTTTGTGAGCAGTTTCTCTCCTTCTCTTCTTTTAGTGTTGACCAAAACGGAAACTTATGATTCTCCAGCGTGAGAGGTTCGGGTGTGTAACGCTCGCAACACAAGGAGAAAACGATAAAAGAAGCTCGCAACGCTTAAAAAAGGGAAACGCGTTTTAAAAGTTGAGGTTAGCTACGAAGCTTGTAGGGGATAAGATTGACAGCTGGACCAAATTGATTGACAGCTGGTTTGATTGACTGATAAATCAAATTAATTGGCAGCTGGACGAAACCGTAATGTAGTTCCAACCTTGTATTGTCATAATAATCAATTTTTTTGTTGTTGAAATTATTGGAATTAATATGCATTTTTGCAGAGCTAAATGTAGAATCCATGACTGACTCGTTACAGACCGTTTTGATTTTGAAATCGGTATTTCAATCTAAACCATTCAATCACACAATTGTTCAATATAGGTTAAACACCTAAGACAAATAACAAAAACGATCGTATCTACATTTTCACGTGAAGTTTCATGACATTTTGGTTTAGTTTATTTTTTGCTCCTTTATTACATTAAACAAGATAAGCATGGTTGTGAAAAGAAAGATTGAAAAACAAAACGGCTGAACTACAGTACTTAAAACACGTAAGTAAATAAATACACACTTTAAAAAGGAAATAGTAACGGAGTCGTTAAACCTTACATTAAACAAAACGAATATTTATTACGGCAACAAAATCACTTAAATCAATATTAATTAACAAATTTTAATTTTGAACAAGAAGTGTAAGCACAGCCCAGTACTGAGGAAGTAATATCTTTATATAAACCATAGTGAACAGTCACCATTCTTAGCGAATAATTCAAAACTCAGATAAAATGGCGGCAAATATTTGCGAATTAATTACGTCACAATGATTATTATTAATATCCATGAAAGTGATAGGGAAAACACTAATTCTTAATCTTTGATAAGCCGCAGATTAAAGAAAAACGCCGCCACGAGTTTCCATGTAGATACCTAGTTACTAATTTAATTGACCGGATTTCAAATACAAAATTAAGTTTATACCTCCGCTTTGCGCTTTTACTTATTCAGCGAGTTGATTTAAGGGATGGTAGTTTCACAGCCACGCCGGTGAACGTATATTAATTCCACACATTTATTCCAATGTGACAAAAATAAAAGGAGGGAAGGAAGGAAATTGCTCACTAAAACTATTTCTAACCCTGCCCTAAACACTGATCTCAACCCAAGAACTAACATTAATTCCACCAGAGACCTAACACCAACCATACCGCCGTAATCGTCATTTTAGTGTGCACTTCCCTCTTTTTAGTTTTCCTTTTCCAATGTGCACGTTGTAAGTCGGACCATGTTGCTATTAATGTAGAATATAAGTAGACCGGATCGCGCTTTTTTTAATTAGTTTTATTCTAAGCATATTATAGCGGAATTTTAGCTTTTGTAAAAGCAGGGAATGCGCTGAACCAGAGGCCAGTATATTTAGTATTTTGTTGTCCACCAAACCTTTTTTTTGGAGTCTTCTGTTGTGTGTATGGAACTGTTCGTTAATACTTTGGATGGTTGATAAGAAGTAAGGTTTTCCGTCGAGTGTTTAAAACTATCTGTCCAATCCCACGGTATTAAAAATAACGATTTTACTCTTATAATAGCACATACATAACCCGATGTATTTCATATGGAGTGCACGAATCACTATTATTTCGTCGGATTACAACCACAAGTGCGTATTTCGTTTACAAATTACATTTTATTGTGATTACCGCACCCAAGTAGCAAAGCCTTCTTCTGCATAATGCGCATAACGCTGTCGGGTCCGCGTTTTCAGGTCTCGTTTTTCTGTAAAATTTTACTCAACTTTATATAAATAAAAGCGCGTATAGGAAAAGTTTGTTGGGACATATATTTAATAGGTCGCGTTTTTTCTTCATTTAAAGAATGCGTGTTGAATGTTAGTTAAAACCTATCTTGTTAAATATTTTCATTTTGTTAGGACCCGTTTTTATGAGAAATTACCTTTATCTTTTATATAAAGAAAAAAGTGGGCAAAGTTTGTTAAGTGAAAATCATGATAATTCAATCAAATAATTGAATATTTAATTAAACCGACATCGTCGCGTTTGGAATCAGTTCGAAGAAACTTAAAGAATTATATCGAGAAACATTTATTTCATGTTAAACAATGCACTTTTCTGGGTCCGGTATAATTTGACCTTTGGGTGCAGCCGCTCGTTATAATATTAATACAATATACAAATAAGTAAAAGTTGCAGAAAGTGGGAATGTGATAAAGTATAGATTCAAAAACTATATTAATATAGTTAGTGTAACAAATGTGAGAAAGAATCCGACGATACTTCCGTTGGCTGGTCTTTTTTAACTGTTTTATTGTTCATTTTCAATACGTTTCTCTTAATTCGTTATCTTAGCTCTTTGTTTACGTTTACATGCTGTCTCATCATATTTTAATTGGTTTTAAAACCACTGCGTCATCATTAAATTCAAGCTATAAATGATCAGAGCAGTGCTATAGGTGTTGGACCGGAGTATATCAGGACATGCTAAAAATTCTAACAATCGGGCAACAGGAAAAGGTGTAACAAAATGACTGTTTGAGCGTTGGCCGAATGACGGGTTGCGACGTTTTTCAAGCGTAATAGCGTTGTAACGATCGTCGGCAAGGTGGCTAACGTATTAATTTTAATCCCTAGGGTAGATCAATACGCCAGACATCGTTCGTAGACCAGACGCTTGTTTACATCAAAACCGTCTCCACGCGTCTCTTGTTTAGGGTTGCGTCTTTATGAAAAGGAAATTAAACAGGCTAAAGATTGTTTGGTGATCAGCTTAATCAACAAGCGTTATTTAGGACAGTTTGACATATCGTTTATTAGTTAATTCTTCTTTACATACTACCTTATGCATATGCAATTTAAAATAACATTTTTTTAGTTTTAAGCTATATTTTGCACCTTTATTACAGTGAATAAGCATGGACATATTAATAAAAAGGATGTAGAAAAAACAGCAAAACTACAGTAGTTGAAAAAGTAAATACCCACAAATAAAACATAAAAGAGATGTGGCAGTTAAGAAAACAGACGAGGCCATCAAATCAATATTAAACCCAAAATATAATTCAGACTTTAGCAGGCTAAGTTTCAATTCTGTTATGGTCTTGTCACTAAAAACGATTTTCATTAATGTAACATTGAATGAATTGATCGCGTTAACTATTGGACCACACAACAGTTCAGACTTTTGTTTTACCCAGAGTACAGGACAAAGCTAGAAGGTCATCTGTTAGTGGACTCCGCGATTCAATGTCTAGAATGGATGAAACAGATGGTTCTGCGTCTTCTGGATATTACGGCAGCGCATCGGCTATGTGGAGCAATCGTGGGAAAATATTTTCAAATCTAAAAAAACAAGGTTTGGGAAAGTTTGAGTTTTTAGATCCTGGTCTATGTTGCTGGCGTTATATTGCTGTTTTGCTGTATGTGCGGTATTCAATTAACAGAGACTAATACAGTTTATTGCAAACAAACAATAAAATATACTTTTTTAACCCATTAATTATTAGGTTTCGGAAATGCGCGTTAAGTAAGTGAGGCTCGCACACATATCAAATGGCTGGTTTCAATCATTCCTTTTTTTTGATAATTATATTACTGTTTTGATTAAGCTTACACATTCACATTTACTTAATTTGTTAATATACACCTAGCACATAATACTCAAAACACACTTTGTGATACTGGTGTTATTGATATTATAAGATGTATTTGGCCTACTAAATTATGTATGAAGTTTTTTAAAAAAATTTGGGCCATAAATGTTGAATTCTCCGGTATGATAGTTGTATGTTTTGCAGTTGGTTAAAAGGAGGATTAAATCGTTTAATTAAGTCTGACTAAAAAGTTTGGTGGGTTAATACTTTAATGAAAGTTTGTAGAATCGAAACTGGTCTTTAAACAGTCAGATGTGTACTTGAGAAGTAGTGAACATTGCATGGATCCACTGGATTTAATGGGTTCTACTAAAAGAAACCTCGCAATCATATATAACGCACTAAAATAGCTCTGGGAACCTGATGATGGGAATGCAGGGCACTACAATTACTACACGCATGATAACTCCACTTAAGTTTTTCTACAAAAAAAAACATATTTACCCTAATAGTTTGCCTAAATATTCTAAATCTTAAGTTAAAAATTATGTTGGTACAAATTTCTGTGTGAATTACTTCCTAAATTCTCACCACAAATTGTTGTTAGCTTCCGATGGTGTTCGATCACTCACCCAATCCACAAGCTTAGACACCGGATTCAACCAAGGAATAGTTTCTGGGGAGTCGGAAATCAACAAAACACCCCCAAAGCCACCTCCCCCAAGACCCCCACCCCCCAACATTACAAAGTTCCCGGACCGAACCACCAAATTCTCGGATGTACCTATCAAACCCTCTGACGGACTTATCAAGGTATTTAGGATGTTCATGCTTATCCCTTTTAATGGGAAAATGCAAGGGTTTTACTCTGATAATTTTTAGATTACCACTTGTTTGCTAAAGGCAGGGTTCTCATAGAGGCAATTATCAAATTACCTTGCGCTGACTGTCACCAGAGCCAATGCAGTGCGTTGTGTATGATTGAGACATTCCTTTAATACTAGTAGAACCCATTTATTCACTTAAAGTCTTCATTAGTGTCATTTTGTTTGTATCATTTTGTTCACCTTATATAGTGACGTTAATTGAACAACCTGCCTCACCTGGCTATTATCGCTCATTTTAAGGATTACATTCTTCTACCACCAGGTGGAGACTGAGAGTTTGGAGGAGGGAAAGTCGGATGACGAGGTCAGCTCCTTCCTTCATGGATTCAAGGAGAAACTCACCGATCCTCTGCAAGCCCTCGCTAATAAGAAGAAAGAAGAAGATGAACTGAGAAAGGAACTGGAAGAAATGAACTTTGTGAGTTATCTTCTCTTTGGAGAGATGTTTGACTTTTCATCCTCTTTTACCCATTGAACAGCTCCAAAACTATAGAAACCCTAGATTTGTTATGAAATTTGTTCTTAATCTTCCCTTTTTTTCATTACTTAAAAGATATTTAGAAACACATAATTTTAAGGACAATTTTAGACAAAAACATTCTGATACAATAAATTTATATATATTTTAGCTACCACGCTACCTTTCCAATGCTTGGTTTGTTTATATACACCACTACTAGGGTGGGTTGTTTGTGGAGTTTCTTACAGCTGTCGAACCATTATCATTTTTTCTTGGATGAAACAGTGGTTTTGTATATTATTGTTAATTAACAAAATGCCATAACTAGGGCTATCTATATATGGCGATTCTGATAATTACTTGATTAGAAAAAAATGGGTAACCGTTTCTCAGAAATTGTATATTGCTTCAAATTTTTTATAATTACTTAGAGTAACAGAAATAATGTACAATGGTAGACCTATGTAGTCTAAGTAAGTTTGTCATTATAACTGGTTTTTTTTTGGAAAACATGTACCGGTAAATCAATTATTGATTTATAATTTATCATGGTTAATTGACAACAAATCACTTGATCGTTACTTGATGAACATTTCTAATAAGAATAGTAATTGGTTATATATCAACTGTTTGGCTTGTGTTGGTTTTTAAAGTTATATTTCCAATACAGTTTGCAAACATTAACAATATAAATTGCTTATTTTTATTAGGATTGTAATTCTGGAAATTTTATTAAAATAAATAGATACCTAAGTTTTTAACTTTTTTAATAAATTTTTGTTAAAAAACAGCTGAGCTTATTAGAAGTTACTGATTTCTTTTTCAGGAAACCTCTGTGAAAAGGGCAACAAGGCATCGTTCATTTACAAGTTCATCAGGTAAAACCTGCTCATTAAATTAATCTAATTGGAAAACAGCAATTGAAATTCTGTATGGAAAGAAACTCCCAGTGCTAGAAAAAATTGTCCAGATGGCAATGTATTTGTAGTCAAATTGTTCAACAAAAAGCTTCTGTCTTTTTCCAGCACTGTCAAATACTTTGTCTGATTTTAATTGCGTTGTAGGTTCTGATGGAATATTAATTATTCATGGGAAATACCATGTTGAATGACAAAATACCTTTTATGCCAAGGTCAGTGCATAAAGGCTGTTTAAAAAACATGAATTTTATTTAAGTGGTTTTTATGATGACTTATTTGAACTTGGGTGGGAATGGAACACTAAAAAAATACGAGATATATGTCAAATTGTCTTAAAAATGTAATATAATTAGATAAGACACTTTTATGATGTAAAAGTTAATCATTTGTTAAAATATGCATGTTAATATGGTTATATTGTTTGATTGTCAGTTTAAATCGCTAAGTAATTTTAAGCCCAATTTTAGTTTACACTAGGGTGGTCAGGGCTGCAATTTGTGTGGCAGGGTTGCAGTTTGCACCCCTGACATCCTTAAGTTTCCGTCCATGTCTGCATAATCAGTGCTTACCATTCCATAGTACCTGCAAGTGATTTAGATCGACCTTGCAAAGTGGAGTTTTACCGACAATCTGGTTCCCCAAGTTTGCAGAGGAAAGTTCCCGTTGATGCCAGCGGGTTGGTGTTTGTTGGGACATTTCTTTATATTATTCGGTTTTGATCGTTAAAACATGATAATTGGTCCATTAATATTTTGCCCTAATATTAAATAAAACTAAACAAAACTCATCATGACACAGGAACAGGAAAAGACAGACAAACAAACAATATTTAACAAAATTACCATTACAAGAATACACACCTAAAATGTAGCAAAATGGAAGTGAAAAAATGGAAATCTTTATAACATGTCATAGAAAAATAAAAAAAACTAAAGCAGTTTAAGATCATTTATGTCTGGTAGTTAAATATCAAATTTACTTGGGATATTAACTTGTTGAATAAAATTATCAGTAGTTATGCCATCTGTACAAATTTAAATGATAACAAGGTAATTATCCCAACGAAGGAACCAACCAATTATGTTATTAGCGTTGTGGTTATTTTGGAAATAATTTGTTCTTTTTATGTTAGATACTGCCCATTTGATCCTTACGACAAGATACAACTTTCTTATCTTTTTAAAATAAAAAAATTTATTTTTAAACCTAAATTAGAATTCTAAAGTTATTGACTTCAAAACATTTTGTTCTATGAAAATCATTGCCTGGTTCCAAGTAAACTACTGTATGATTAACTACATGTGTTTTATCTTACCGGGTATTTATTTAACAAGAGTATGGGCAAGACTTGCTTGATTTTCACTTTAAAAATCTGTGAATTGTAAAGCGTTTACAACGATCATGTCTGTAAATCGGATATTTATGTTTGTTCCTGTGAATGGAAAAACATAAAGGGATATTTATTCTATAGGCAATCATTAGATTGCATCCGCCCAGCGTCGTGTTACTATTTTAGTGTGATGTATATGATTGAGACATCCTCGTGGAACCCATTAATTCAATGGGTTCAGCCGATGTTCATTAAGTGCCTTTTTCAAGGACATGAACGTTTAGCTAGCAACCGGTTCCTATTTAGCAACTAAGCTTATCAGACCCAAATAATGGCCGACACACCAGGAAAAAGCTTAAACATCAACGAATTACTTTCCAGATATAAAAGCTCACTGGTGGTCAGTCTATCCTCCTTATTAGGGCGCACACAAGCCGCAGATGCAGACATGTCACCACTTGAAAGGGAATTGCAAGATGTTGACGTGTTAACTGCCAACGCAGAAGATGATCGAAAACTACTGGGATCTGAAGCCGAAAAGTAAGAAACTTTTATTGTTTTAGCGTAAAGATGTAGTTCTGCCATAGAGGTTCAAATATGAATTGCACTATCATGGTAAAATAAACATTTATAATTTCTTTTAATGTTAAATTTGTGGTTTTGCTGGAAGCATTGGTAAAAAGTTAGGTAAGGGAGAACGGGAAAACGCAGTGCGAGTTATCATACAGGTGATCATCAAATTATCTCACACTTACCGTTGGGTAACCAGAGCTACAAAAGTGTATTGTATATGTAACAACGGGGCTAAGGCCAAGCCTGTTTGCCGATGTTATGCTTTTAAAGCCCTTGTATTTAAGTCAAGGCTTGCAACAGACCTTAAAAATCTAACCATTAGAAATATGATTAAATATAAATTGGTTGCAACTTCATATTTTTGTCAATCGTAACAAACTTATTTCACCAGCAACAATAACAATGCTGCAAAAAGACCAGAAACTCCAGAACCAGATGAACCAACGATCTCCGTCGAGCCACCTTCCATGATTATATTGTTAGCTGTGGTGTGTGTGGTGTATTTCTATCTGGTCTTTCCTGTACCAACCACAGTCGTCACCATTGTACGAAGTAGGTAACAGCAAATATATTTGATCTTGAAAAAAAAACCCTTAAAGTAACTTATCATCTTTATTTTAATATATAAGAATGAAAGTCTATATTGGTTTCTTATATAAAAGACAAAGAGAGATGTCTGTATCCGAGTCATTTAAGATACTGGAATTATTCTACAATAAATAATTTCGATTCTAGAAATTCAAACAGGAAAATCTCTGAAATAATCTTAACGAGCAAGCAGAAAACATGTTTTAGTTCTATATTGAAGTAAACATCCTAATTCTGTAATGGTTGTTATTAGAGATTAAAATTATCTAAATATTGTTATAGTAGGTGATGAAAAGCTTGTGCAATTCAAACAAGGACCAGCTCATGCAATTATAAGAGATATATTTCGCCAATACAGCATCAGCCTTATCTGTTCGATATTAATTTCCATAGTCTTAAAGTGTTACCCATACTTTTCACTTAACATTTCCACCTACAAAATATAATATATATATATATTATCATAATATATATTATGATAAACCATAACTTTTTACGTTATATTTCCACAGGTTTCTTGGTTGGATCCATTCTGACCACAGCTCTGCTGTGCATTGTAGCCCCCACTTCACAACGGACCAAACCATTCCTCCCAGTGTTTATCAACAGAGGCCAACCTTACAGCTTACCCAAGACACTGTATGATCCTGATCAGCCTATTAGAGTAAGGATTTTATCAATTTAATTAAATGATCCAATTTGTCGATTTTAATTTCTATTGCTTAGCCCAGATGACAATTCTTATGATTTGTTATGTTTTCAGTATTGAATTAGGGTAGAATGCTTAGGTTTTATGCCATTTAGTATTGCAGTAAAAGATTTATCTACACTTAATTTAGATTATAAAATACCCAACCACTATCATTAATTAAACAATTAACATCTACCATTCTTCAAGAAGCTAAAACCCAGTTATGTTTAAGCAGCACCTGCCATGTAAACAATCTTTTATTTCCTGTAACGTCAAAAAACAATTTTTTTGGCTTAAGTGTCCAAAAAAACTATAACATTTAAAATACTTCAGTAAAGACACTGACATGCAATATCATTAATAAATTGATCTAAACTTGAAATGCTGTTGCAACCACAGGGCTGGATGAATGAGACGTTCTTCTACGATCCTACCTACTATCACGTCTCCAACACCCAAGCTGCTTTCATCACTTTAGATGGAAGTAACCTCAGGATTCAAACTCCGCAGAAGTATGTTAAGCATGGTTGCTTTCTCACTTCGTTTAGTTTATTTTTGTCCCTTTGTTACAGTAGAAGATTACAAAGGATATATAAAATGGCAAAACTAAACTGGTTTTAGCACATAAGTTAATACCCATGGTATAATAGTTTAAAAAACAGTTGTATCCATTAAACCCAATTTTTCAAAATCTCCTTAAAATTTAAACCCAGCAAAGGATATCTTTCTCTTTTGCTTTTGTGTGGTTGTTTTTCTCTTATGTTAAGCATTAGATCCAAGGGTGTTAAACACTTAGGTCCGTTTTTATGAAATGAGATCTAAGCACTGTGAGCCGCTTTAAGCTTTATTTTGTTATTCTAATTTAAGTTTATTTGCTCTGTGATATTAGTACCTTTTTTGTAGTATAATGTATGCCATTAATCAGTGTAGACCTTTAGAGGCTTATATTTGTAAAAATTCAAATAAGTTAAAACTTTATATAATTTGTAAAAATTCAAATAAGTTAAAACTTTGTATAATTTGTAAAAAGTCAAATAAGTTAAAACTTTATATAATTAATAATGGCCATGGCTATTAATACCAGATATGCTAACTTTTACACATTAAAGTGGCATATGTAGAGTGACTGTGGCGGTATAACCTGCCCGGGTGGGTTTCGAACCCTAGACCCCTGGTTTGCCTGTCCATCACCCTATTACTTAAGCCATGTGAGACAATGCCACAAAACACATAAATACAAAAAAAAGGTTTTTCAATCATGAGGCCAAGTGGAAAGTGTTTCTGAGCCCAATGCTAGCTAAGAATAAAATTAGCTTCTTACATTATTGTAACTTATGTTATTTTCTACAGAGGCATCGCGAAACGAAGCACTTATAAAGAAGGAAATATCCCAATATCCAACGTGGTGCATCAACGGCTGTTCGATATCACTTTCGCAAAGGTTGGTTTTGGAACTTGTGAAACCCAATTCGGCCAAACTAGGATTGCTTATATAGGGGTTTAAGTATAAAGTTAGGAGTGTCATTTAAGTATAAAGTTGGGGTGCATGTTAAAGACTTGCATCAGAGCAGAACAAGAAAATTTACAAAGCGACTGTCTGTGAAACCCTTTAACAAATTATATAAAAAGAAAAAAACGGCCCTAAATAAAATCTACTTAAACTTATTAAACAAAGATTAAAAAAATTGAGATTTAGCGTCAGAAAACTATAATATTTGTTTTTTTTGTGGAGATTTACCTGAAACCAGATGGACTGGTTAAAAAGAGGGTTTGGAGTAAGAAATACCCAGTGGTTGTGGAAATCCCTAAACAAGAATCTAAAACCAAATCACAATTGGACAGTACAACTCAAGGTTGGTTGTGATTTTGTTGGCATTTTAACATTTCAGCTTTAATATGTACTAATTCAAAGTAATGAGATATTGTTATTTTATATGTTAAATCATTTTAAATGCGAAATACTTCAGAATCAAGGGTAAAGACAACCAGTTTGATTTTGATTAAAAAGTAAACAACCCCAATATATTCAAACAAACATTCATTTTGCATATGTTTCAGCTACGTAACTGTTGCCATTTGCGGTTCAGTTTTTTTGATTTTATTTATATTACTTTATGTTCTGAAATTATTTTTCTAATTTGTCGCATTAAATTGTATTTTAATTAGACAAAAGATTTGTTTATTGGAGCATTCCGGCTTGCAATGCTGGGATAAGTGTCTGCAAAACAACGTAGTTCCATCTATATAAATCTAAAAATCATTTAAAATACATGTAATTTAAAACCCATTTAAAAACATGTTGTATTCATATGTGACCGCATAGCTTACATTTTTGGGCATTATGCTTCATGTAGTACTACAATCAAGCTAATGTCATTTTCCAGTTTTCCAATTTTCTACTTAAATCTTGTTCAACTGATACAGATAAAGACTTGGGAGAGCCACAAGAAAATGTCGACGTCAACAAATCTGACATTGAAATTTTGTATTTATTTGGTCGGACAGATCGACAGAAGGAAGAATGGTTTTACAGGTTTATTGTTGTTAGCATTATACTCCGGTTGGAATTTTTTTAAATTGTTGTTTTATTATTTTATCAAAACACTAAGATTTGAGAGATCTTTGGGTTGAATTATATTGCCATTAACAAATGGCGTGGTTTATTGTTCTGTTTTGTTATTATTGTGGAGTTTGTCTAGAAACTTGTATTAGTTTGGATACAGAATAGGGTATTTCTTTTGTATTCCTTGAATGGGGAAAACACAAGGGGCGCTATCACACAAACAATCAGGGATTTTCTTGTGCTCACCATTGGATTACCAAAGCTATTGCTGTTTGTTGTGTATGACTGAGATGTTTTCAAATACCCATTATTATTGTGGGTTTAATGTTCGCTAAGTACCTTTAGGTTTCCATCCAGCAAACTGTCAATGCTCTTACTGATTTAACTTATTGCTAGAATCAAAACTCTGATTAGTTAATAATAAGGCATAGTAATTTCATTTTCTAATACTTTTTTTTTAATTTATTTTTTTATCCCAACAAAAGGCTTTTCGTATAATGTAGTGCCCACCACTATAATTAGTAGACTCGTTGGCTTATGTTTATTGCTTCTTAAATCCCTCAATTTTACCAACAGAATCCAGCGTTCGATTAATGTAGCACTCGCAAGACACATATCAAAAGAAGCAACTGATGGTAAACAAAGTGAAGTAAGAAAAATAATTTTTATTTTCTATGTTTGTATGAAAACCTACTAAAACCAGTGACATCTCAATAAGACATCTTTAATAATAGGATAATATGGAGAAATTGCTAGATGTAGCTGGGCTCTGCATAGCAAAAAAAACAAACTTGGCCGGTAATTTCTTTATATTTCCCCAGGAAAGAAAGCCTCTACTCAGCATAGATGATGGTTGGGGAGTCATTGATGACAATCATTATAAGGAAGGTGGGGTTGGTTCGATAAAAATATGTATTTTTTTCAGTATATGTAAACAAGAATCTACACCAACCCCAAAAACCAGGCTAGGAAATAAATTGCCTACAAGTTTTGCAACGTTGTATTAATTGTAAAAAAATTGCCATCCAAATAAACGGTATTTCCTTTATTGATGCTACTATTTTACTGCATACATACATATCCCATACAATTCCTCCCACTATTAGTGTCAATCTGTTTATATTTCTGTTCGCAGAAACCTTCCTGTCTTCCAGCCTTTGTCTTGGGGAATCAATAAACAGTGACCCACTCCGAGCATACAAGGATTACTATCTGCACATCTCACGATTGATGCCAGATGACTTCCGTAGGTGTAGCCTTAATAATGTGTTTGTGTGGCCTAAAACATTTGTGTGTGTGGCTTAAATAATTTGTGTGTGTAGCTTAAATAATTTGTGTGTGTGGCCTAAATAATTTGTGTGTATGGCCTAAATAATTTGTTTGTGTGGCCTAAAATATTTGTGTCTAGCCTTCACTTACACTTATAAAGGTGATTGGAGCTTGATATAAATTCAACCAAGAACAGAATTCCTTTGTTTATTGTAAATATAATTTTCTATATTTGTAAGGGGCGGTTTAAAACACAAAAACAGATTTTCTGGAAACGCCAATGTTTGTAACTTGTGTAAACAATTTAATATTATTTAACCAATCTTATTTAGTATTAATTAACCAACGCGTTAATTTTTTGTTTCATATCATATAAATACATTAAGGAGGCATTGTTTATAATTCCAAAATCTGGATTAACAGGTTCTACCAAAATTAAAGGAACTTGTCAATAATACACAACACTACAATAGCTCTGGTAACCTAATGGCGGGTACAAGGTGATCTGACCCGTATGATAACGCCCCTTGCCTCTTTCTATTTATGGAGATAAACATGAATAAGAAATGCATATTGGATGTAGGGTTTGATTGCAATTGAAGTATACTTTGTATGATGCCCTCTACATTTTTACGCCAGGTGACATGCCAAACTTGGTGAATAACCGTGATACTTTTATTTTGTGTTAATAAATAGTTTTGCAATTTTCTTGATCCACATATTTTTATCAGCAGCACTGAACAATAACAGAAGATTAAGCAAGGATACCAGATCAAGTGTCACCGAGGTAAACATAAAACATATTGATTCAACTTATTCTTTTTAAAATCTTTTAAACATAATTACGTTGCACTTTTAATGTCGACTAATCGCTCGTGATTATTGGTATTTGTATCAACTTTAAACAAATGTCAGTTGTATTTGCTCATTTTATTCTTTTGTTTTCCATTTATTTAGTGAGCAGTCTCCCTTCTTCCATTTTTACCTTTATTTATTTACATTTTGAAGTTATGACTTAAGTCAAGTTAGGTTTGGTTTTAGGGCTTGATGTTAGAGTTTGGTTTAGTTTTGGGGTGAAATTGGTGTTTGGGATGGGATTAGAATTATTTTCCATTGTTTTAGTTAGCAGTTTCCCTCTTCCCCTTCTTCTAGTGTTGTTTATTCTTTTTCATTTAACTTTTATATTTTAAAGAACACGGAGGCGGGGTTTCAGGAGCCAGGACTGGAGGTTGCGTGGATCAATGTCCTCCTGGGAAGGATCACTTTTGACTTCCTTCGTCAGCCGGCTTGGGCAAAATGGCTCTCTGTGAAGATTCAGAAGAAACTGGACAAAATCAAAGTGGGTGGAGTCTGTATGTGTTGATTGACACTGCGGGTGAAGACCACAGGTGTTGATTGACACTGTGGGTGAAGGTGTTGACATTGTGTTTAAATCCCAGCTTCCTTACTTCATGGACGAACTGAAACTGACGGAGTTGAATCTCGGTGGAACCGTCCCATTGGTTCATCAGATATCACTTCCCAAGCTTGATGCACAGGTATGGATGGGGACATTGTTATCGGGGAAAACTTAAATAAGGAGGGTAGGAAGGGGGCCCGCTAACTTAAATAAAGATTTTGGGGTATTTTGGGAGGTATAAAATTCATAACTAATACACTATTAGCACATATATAAACCAGCTCAACTCTTACAACCAATACAAATGGATAGTGAATTTCTAAGCAAACAAAAAGTTTAAATTCCTCATACCCACCATAAAAACATGGATATTAAATTTAGATTGGTAACTTGTGAACCCATTACTTTTTGCTTGCAGAAACAAGCGTTATACACTTTGTGTAACATATACCAAAGTAAAAAAACGAACCGGATAGTCTTTGCATTCATAAAAATATAGCGGGCACTCAATAGGGGTTTTAAAAATAGTGGTTGTTTGCATTCTCTAGTTTTTATTGAAAAATAAATAGTTTTCAAAACATCTAGGGTTTATGGCTGGAAATGGAAGTCACATATTCTGGCTCGGCGCACATGACTTTGAAGACCAAGCTTGTCCTCACTAAACTTGGCAAAAATGAATCCGCAGTCAAAGAGGATAAGCACGGGTATGTGTGAGAATAAACTACCAACACTTATAACACTTGGGAAACTCTACTGGCAGGCATGAGGCTTTCTGACCAGTTCCTGGTGGTGTCTAATGATTCCATTTACATTAACGGATGATACTTTCAAATAAAACTGGTCTTACAAATAAAAATGGATATAAGACTCATTTTCTGATTTACGACTCTGTTAAGATTAAGATTCCATTGAATTTTTTTAGACTTAGCTTTTGGCTTTCCCCAGTTTCTGTTAAATACCGAAAATTAGCTTAAGAAATTAAAAAAAAATTTGTTTGTGTTTTTCCAGTTTTAACAAAATGTCGGCGATTACCGACAGCGATGCTGAGGACAGTGCTGAGTCATCTGATGATGATGATGAGTCGACAGTTTCACGAATCGTTGGTCAAGTACAAACTGCTGTGTCAGCAGTCTCCAAGTTTGAAACGTAAGTATTTTTATTTTGTTTTTTCTTTCTGGATTTGACACTCTTCTTATTTTAAAAGTGTACTGAAGACCAGAACACGTATGCATAAAAAACACTTGCAAAACAAAAAAATATTCAATTAAAGTCTTTCTCTTTTTTAATTGAAATCAAGTTCTATCATGAATTAAGTGTTCCTAAGCTACTCCAAGAAAATTACATTTCAGAACATTATAAGCAGAGACACCGTGTTAAAACAATCCATTTGTATCTAACAACTTTCCTTCTCAACTAACCTGAGCGACAAATGAGCTGTTTAGTGATAAAAATGATCTATTTGATTCAAAGAAATTCTTACTTTCAGGCCAAACCTGATGAAAGGTAAACTTGGCGACCCTGCCCCCACGAGCCCCCAACTTGCCCACAGTGGGGCTCCCGCGCAATCTAAAAAGTGGGTTCGGATTGTTGACTCGATCGCGAAGTCGAAATATTTCCAACGAGCGACCGAAACCGAGTTCATCAGGAAGAAACTGGAGACGGTGTCCAACACTCCGATGATGCTCAGCGTGGAGTTGTTGGAATTACGTGGCGTGCTCGCCGTCAATATACCGCCACCCCCAACTGACCGAATTTGGTAAGGAAGCTAGAAAACAACTTTTTATTGTTCTGTTTTGCTGTTATCAAGGGGTTGGATATTGAAATAGCGGTTAAAAATTTGATTGGTTAAAACTTGTAATAGTTAGTATAGAATATTCCTGTTTTATACTCGTAAATTGAAGCTCATGCCCACAGTCGGATTACCGGAGCTATTGCCGAGTGTTGTGTATGATTGAGACTTTTCTTCAATTTTGGTAAAACCTGTTAATCAACTGCGTCCAGGTAAGTCCGCTAAGTGGATTGCCAACGGACACAACTAACTAACCAGAGACTAGTTTAAAACCCACAACCCTTCAGCTGAAAGTCGAAAGTAACAAGCAAAGCTATTCAGCCAGTTCACCTGTGTCCAGCTGTAAAACCAAGACACCCCTTACTGTAGTGCTAACACACAAACTCCCTTTTTGTATGTAGCATACTGAGATAGAAAACACATAGAACAAATGTGTGTCGGACTTAGCTGGCGCTTACAGATCTTACAACTAACTTCTGTCACCCCAGGTATGGGTTTCGAGATCCCCCCAACATGGTGGTCAAAGCACACCCTCAAGTGGGGGAAAGATTGGTGAAAACCTCCCACGTAACTGACTGGATCGAACACAAACTCCAACAGGAATTCATGGTTGGTTTCTTTGCATCTTGAACTATTTTGTACTTGTCTTATACTATTGACTGTTATTGAAGCGTAATTTTGTTTGTAATTTAAGTGGTTGGAACTATGCCCAACCTGTTTTTCGTTATGTTTTATTTTATACTTGTTAACTTTAAATAACAAAGTAAAAAGTATAAATTCTATGCTACTGCAACTCAGTTTACTTCAAGATTTTTAATGTAAAGTGTGTAAGTTTTTCAACCATTGATCTAATATTTGAATTTGTTTGGTAAAAAATGACAAATACCCCGTATCCACATAGAAATACTAAAACTACACAGCTTGCTTTCGAAAATACAAAAGATTTTAATATATACATAAAATGAATAATGATATGAATTCTTGGTCTGATTTTTGTATTTTCTTCCAGAAAGTCCTGGTCATGCCAAATATGGACGACATTCCGATCCCTGTCATGTTCCACAATCGCCCACCATCATCGTGACATTTTTGACATTTCTTTCACCCGCTTTTCCCCTGCAGCACATTTGCAATTTTGGTTATTTTAAAGGATGTGATGATGCGCTTTTAAAAATGACAAAAAAACGCTTTGGTCTTTATACAATAGGTTGTGTTTTTAAGCAACTACAAAGTTTTAACCTAGGATACGAATTCAACATATCTCTTGCAGCGTGTGGACCTAGTATAAAGCTATCCTACCACATACTTAACACGAATAAACTGCGTTGTTTTTAAGTAGATCAGATTAAATGCAGTTGATGTGCAATTTCTTTTTCACTTCAGTTGTGCAATATAGTAACGGTACTTTAATCTCATTGCTTTCTTGCTGAGTCTTTCTTTGTTTTGCCGAGTTGTGTTTTTTTTTAAAGTCATTGTGTTTTTTTGACTTTGTCATTAGACAAAGCAGATTGTATTTTTTTCCTTTGCATAGCACAGTATTTTTCATTTCATATGAACAGAGTTTTAACATCGTCATTACATCACCTATTATGTGCGCAACTATGCTTCAAACTGTTGTTTCGAATAGCTGTCAAAACCTATGACTACGTATAGACCAGAAACATTATTTACACAACAAAAGCAGTCATAGAATCGTCACTTTTAACATCATTGAAGTATAAACACACATAGCCTAAACAGAGCATATTTCCCATACGTATGTCAACAATTAAACCATTTCTTATTACTTCCTGGACTGTCTACATTAGACCACTGTTCATTTTCCGGTGTATAAGTTTATAAAGAATTAATTTCATATTGTAAAAATAATTTTTCATTTTATCAAAAATAATTTTTCGTAAAGAATTTTTTGTAACTGTTAGAAAAAGTTACATTTTTTAAACTTAAGTGAAAAAACATGGATTATTAAGACGATTCAGCCGCAAATATATTAACTTTGGTGCAATTTGCATAGTAGCAGCAGTAATTATTTTTAAATATTGTTTTAGCAAATCAACAAAAGTTGAATTATTCTATTTTCCCTAATTTTGTATCAAAAGATACAGGTATACAGTGTTTCTTGCATGTATCGACAATTTCTTCATTTCCTTATGCTTCTGCTTTTGCCTTCCTTCGTATTATCAAATACAATTCAATGTGAACTACAGTCGTTATATATGGGGGTTATAATCCAGTAATTAGCTTGGTTGGTTAGGGGGTTGTCTTTATTTGTGGGATTGGAACTAATTGTCAACTAGTCAAATGTGGTTATGGTTAAGGCACTAAGCAGCTAAAACCATTAGATTATTGGGTTATACTAAATTGAAGTAACTTTTTAATCAAACACAACACACAAAAAGGCTTTTGTAACCCAACATTGGTCCTACATAATTTATTTTTTCCTTTCTTAGGGAGTTTAATTATTATCATTTATAGTGATTGTTTTTTGCATGTCATCTACGGAATCAATTGTACAAAAGATAGTTTCCTTGGATCCAATTTAGTGTTAATATGTTTTCACTTAAAATACATAAACTGATATTTTCAGTTTAAATTTTACTTAAATAGGACTGTTTTTACATAAAAAATGGTATTTGAATCAGACACGTTACATAACAGTTTGGAAACCATAATGGGCTTGTCACTAAGATTGTTGCGTATCGGTTGTGTTAACCATTAGTCAACATTTGCGAAATGGTTTCTTTTCTTTTTATCGAGCTGTTTGTTGTTTGTTTTAATCGAGATAGAAAAACAAACCAATTAAGACAATTAAACAGTTTTCCAATCCTATGATGTAAAATGGATCGTTAAAATTGTATATACATTAAATAATTACAACACTCCAAATAGCTTTACAATTCGACAGTGGGCATGTGAAAGTCAGCCCCATAAACAGCGTAACCATGACCACCCAGGGTTAGACATGAGCTTACGGTATTTCCCTACTTCCCTAAATTCAAGATTTATTTAATTGCACTCAAACAGTTATTTGATACAACTACACAGTTTATTTACAAGACAGTCATTTAAGTGCTCCAGCTTTAAATGGTTAACAAAGAAAAAACAATCAGAAAGACAAAATAATTGTGACGAAAACGAATGACAGAGAATTATGATGTAAAATGCAGTGAGTCATATTACATGGTGGTTTGACAGTAGATACATAAAGCGTAAACACAAAGTATTACTATAGCCAGACTGCCTACTTTAAAACATAGAACTGTATATGTGAATCAAAATAAAATTTAAAACACCACAAATCTAATTATTCATCAATTATTGTTGATAATAATAAAATCTAAAAACAACTAAAAAGTATATATGTTACTCAGAAAGATCTGAAAGATAAATTGCTGTGTACCGACATAACGTGTTGAATTGAAACAACACGCTCCACAAAACATACAGATATCTTTTTGTTGCAATTCACAAATGATTTTTTCGCTTTTTTTCTTGGCAGTTTTTTTGTTGCGATGATGGGTCTTGTCGTTGTTTCAGGCACCGAAGGTCTCTTGGGAGGCGTAGGTCATGTAGAGGAAGCCATCTTCATCCTGTTGCTCAGCGTAGATCTCTGATATCGCTTCCGAAACACTCACCATGCTGTGGCCGTTGACAAGCAGGAAAAAAGCTTGGCTTGGACTTAACTGGAGTCGACGCCTGAAATTGTAATAGTTGAATGTAAGAGTTGCGCTCGCAATGGTCCTAATGTTCTACAAACAATGTCTTTGTGTTAAAGAAACAACCCTGTTAGTATTGGATAAATACAAGTATGACCACCATCATGAGTGTTGTAATATACACACATACTTGAGTCTGTACCGTCGAGAACTCACAAG
Source organism: Ciona savignyi (assembly GCA_000149265.1). Classification (NCBI taxonomy): domain Eukaryota; kingdom Metazoa; phylum Chordata; class Ascidiacea; order Phlebobranchia; family Cionidae; genus Ciona; species Ciona savignyi. The sequence goes on from CH002840.1 coordinate 843,158, forward strand.
ATATACCTATAGCGGTAATAACCCTTATTACCATAATGTAGTAAAGCACATTATTACAGAAATAATTGTTTAAGAGCATTTGTGTGCCAGCCGGTTGTTAAGTGTCTTCTAACTACAAGAATGCCTGCAGCCCTCAATTTTAAAACTCCTTAACATCAATTTTTATGTCGGTAATAACATTTTCTGTAATATTCCACCACCAAACACTACATTATACATACATCATGCATGCATTCTACTTGCATTGAATAAAGTAATGTTTGTTTTGATTTGATTTTTACATAAAACACACACTGTAAACACAAATCAATGTAAACATCAATTATTCCTTTATTTTAAATTTTGTTTTTAAATTAATGTAATTTTGCTTAGGTTTTCTGGCTGCGTTTGCTCAATTGAATAATATAATATCCCCGTTTTAATGCCTGGATTTAACAACTGTTCATTTTGCCGTCAATTCCTGTGTGATTTGTTTTATTTGCTTATTCCCATGGTTTTTGTTTTGTATTTTAATATTAAGACAAGAATAAATAAACTTTGCAAGCAAAATCTAAATAAGCACAGGTTGTTTTTATAAGGCTTTAATATTGGTGGATGTCAAAGAGACGTACCAGAGGATATGCTTTGACCAGGATTGCTGACCTAAAAAGCCTGTTACTCCAGGGCCTGTTACCAATATGAATCCATAAAAGATAGTTCATGATAAATAATCAGTTTAACCAAATTAAAATCTGAATCTAGTTAGTTATCAGTCAATATACTTAGAGGACATTGTCTAAACCAGGGGCGTGCAACTGATTAGCGCAATGGGCCACAACGTTCAAGTATAGAGATACCGGAGGCCAGACCATCAAACAACTCATATTTTTTATGACGGCTTTCCCTTTTCGGCAATTGCTTCGGCTATCTTTAAGCTCAGTTTTGTAACTAACTTGGTAGACATTCGAACTCAATTAAGATTTTTTGTATAATAACATGCTCCCCTAAAGTAAGATCATGTAATACTGTACCACTGACGGAACAAGGCAATTTTCCAACAATGAACATTATTCTGTAACAATGGGAGGTCGTCACAGTAATGTTAACATAATTTAATCGGAGTGTGAAGTACCAGTAGTCTTATACTGTCTTTAAAAATGGCAATGATGCCGTTACAATTTAGAAAAAGTTTTTAAACTATTAGGCTACGAAGTATGAAGTCTGCAGCGGGCCACATAAATAGGTACCGCCGGCCGTGCTGTGGCCCGTGGGCCGTATGTTGCACCCCTCTGGTCTAAACCCATTGAACAAAAACTGTAAAAAAGTCTCCTTGATTAACACACTGCAGCAGCTCCAGTAACCCACAGTGGGCAGAAGTGATAAGGAGATTGCCGAGGTTCTTGTTTATAATCCGCCAGGACAAACTTAATCTCCCTTTTTATCTTTGTAAAAACTGCATGAATCGCAACTGTAAGATTGTATTTCATCACTTGCCTGATAATTCGAACAAGGTCGCACATAGAGACGTGGTCAGGCACCAGGAACTTGGTTTTATCCAACACCGGAAGCTGTTTCTCCCCTTGGTATCTTTCAATGATAACCTGGCCATGGAAAGCAAATGTTGTAGGGAAACATAAGTGTATGTTTTTTTTTCTATTTAGAAAAAAATGGGCCCTAAGTGACCAGTCATAACCCGTAACTGGTCATAACCACACTTTTTTCTTAGTAAACAAAAATTTGGGCGGTATGACATACTAAATTGCAACAAGTTGTAAACAGGGCAAAAATTAAACAAATGAACAATTTCCCAAGCTAAGCTGTATTGTGGTAATGCAAATTTATTTTGCTGCCATTTAAATCTCCCGACAGGTGATTCATTGGGTAATAAAAAGCCTTTTTATGATGTCACCCCACATTTTAGGCTGGTGTATAATGCCATCACTGCACCCTGGGAATTGATGCCAAAGTAAGAGAAATAAATTAAAAAAGATTGATTAAAATTTGGAAGTACCGGTAATAAAATCAACTGGTATATTTTTTAATATTGCACAATGCCAGGAGCCTATATGTAATGTAAGAAAGACTGATTTGTCATTTCTATCCTGGTAGGTGGAAATAGCAAGTTGAAGGGATTTATACAACATTATCGTCTGATAACTTAAACACACAGTACCGAAGCTATTTTAGTAAGTTGTACATATTATTAGGGTTGTTACTGTTTAAGTGCCCGCTTTGGTGGCTTGCTCGCAGATAGTTTCAAACTAACAACTTTTTGTATATCAGAAAGTACAAACATCTAAATTGTATTCAGACACCAGTTTCTCACAAACAACAACACTAGTTCGATATAAAAAACAATAACAAGTATGTAGACTTACATATTTTAAATCTAAAGATAATAATTTGTTTTGTTTTATATATACCAGGAAAATAAAATGGTCAATAAGAACATAAAAATTAAAAATGACAAAAAAGGTAACGAAAACTTGGCATCGCATGAATCAGTAAACTTAGTTTTAAGATTATATACCAGTAATTATACTATCTATCTATTTTAAAATAAAATTTAACACAAAATGGGTGAACCAATGACTACTGGTACTGCATAAAAAAACAAATTAAAAAGGTTTTAATGTTTTGGCAATAAAATAATTTCAAAACATGAAACAATCTGTTGTTGATATAGGCTAAAATGAAAAACACATCGAATTTGTACTTACCGGGATTTTGTTTGGGTGTTCTTTTCTAATTTCACTGACGTCTTTTATTCGATCCTCTAAAATTTAGAGTAGTTTAAAGTCAATGAATAGGTGCTGCCGATGTACATATTCATAAAAAAAGATCAATACATGAACTTTTCCTTGGGCATAGCTAGATTTATATTAAAGAAAACAAACTTAACAAAAAGTGTGTATATATTGTGTGATTACAGTGTATTACAAAAAAACAAAGAAGGAACACATTAAAAATGGTGCTTATGAAATTTAGGTACAGAAAAGTGCTATTGCCATTTACATTCGGGCAACCTAGTAAAACGAAAAACGACATAAGGTATAACATACCGAAGCATCTTCTTTGTTTGAAAGTTCGATCTCCAGGCATCTTTCGTTTTTAGTCAGTTGGAGCACAGAGAACAGAAATTTTACTTTTATTTAGTTTCCTTTTTAAAACACTATATCATAACCCAATGTTGCGTGTTAAATCAAGTTTTAAGTTTATTTTTTAATTCATGCTGACATCCCGGTATAGTAAGTACGTCACTTTTTGCCGAGATCTCGTGTGTGCATGCACCAAATATTAAAGTGTGCAGTTTGCAAACATCCAAAAGTGCACACACATCAAGTGTGCACACAATTTTTTACAACATATATTAATATTACACAAGACTTTACTTTAATATATTAACGGCCAAATCATGACAAAAATAGCTGTCCTTCAGATACAGATAGCCGTTAGGAGATATAATATGACCAAATCTATGTGAAACACAGCATAATTACTTATAAAGTCCACAACAGTTACTATGTACCCATTAAAACTAGAAATTACCCAAATGTGCAAAGACGCAGGGAAATAAAACTTGAGTGTGCAGCTGCCATACTTTCCATACTGGCTAAAATCAAAACGTGACACAATATTATTAAATATATAGATTCACATACAGCAAAAGAGTTTCCCCCTATTTTTAGTAGAGACACTGTTATCTTTATACAGAATCTTCATCATTTATTATCACACTGGTATATATAACATTTGACAGTATGATCTACCTTTACCAAGCTACATATAGCTTTATCAGTGTTATGTTCATATATATGAAATCTTGCACCATATTATAAAATTCTAATCACTTGGGTCACTTATAAAAAGCGGAAATATGAAACTATAGAAATTTAAAGTTTCTACGAACCGACCCAAATGTCGTTAAGGTTAAAGCTGCACAGATATGAAAATTAACTTAGCACTATAACCTGCTGTAAAAACCTGAGGTTTACAAAGAATTTTCGTATTTAATTTCATCAGTTCCTCCTTAAGTATTACCCATTTTAGTTATTGTTCTTGCGCGCTTCTCATAAGCTTTTTACTTACATAGAAAAAGCAAAGAGAAATGCTCGGTAAACTATGATTACTATTGACGCATCTTTGTGGATAAACTGCCATCACCTATTGGGTGTGATACCGAACTATACAACAAAAAAACGAACCCTCCCCTCTGTCTTTGTTGACAAACATCAGCTGATGATTCGTGGTCACGTGATTGGCAACATAGAAACCATAAAATACTGATAGAAACTAATGTAAATTGATTAAATCAAATAATATGTGTTTATTTCTCCTACAATTTTTTTGGTAAATACGATTAATTGTATCTGCACGATCTCAGATTACACATCATAAATTATAATTTAAATACTCGGATCAACTTCTAGTACTGATTCTGGTTTTGCCAACGATTAAATCAGATTTTCTTAAAATGTTTTCGAAATTTAATACAAAATATATTCATTAATAGATTTTAATTTTTTATTTTTTCGATTCGGGTTCACGCTTTGAATTTTAATATATTTTTTTTTACTTGTCACTACCACCGTTTTTTTTTTATAAAAGTAGGTACCTATATGAATCGGTCACGTTAACCATTCTTCCACACGACCGTACAATAAATTTGTTTATAATTAATATTTATTTCCATTTGCAATGACGTGTTTAACGACTGTTCAATTTGTAATGTTGTCCTGTCCTCGGTATTAGGTTTTATTTTACTTGCTGCTATTTAACAATACGACAAAAAATAAATAAACTAATTAACTAAAATCCCAAAAATTTGAAAAGCCATCTTGTGTCACGTGACAGTCATTTAAGTTTTA
>CH002840.1:848104-871067 GCA_000149265.1 Ciona savignyi
GTATTATTTTTATGCCTTCGTATTGATGCTTGATGAAAACAATTCTGTCGTCTGCTAAGCAAGAATGTTACTAGCATAGTTTATCCCGTGCATGGAAAAACGCAAAGGGCGGTAGCCTATCACACGGATGATTTTACATATCCTCGCGTATAAGTAAGGTGTGTTATCACACGGGAAATCTTCTGATTACCCCTCGAAAAACTAGCAAGAAACTCGTAAAACAACGACAAAATATGGGGAATTGTTTTTATTTTCATATGAAATAAACATATCGATAAAAAAATGGCAGGAAAAGAAAAATCAACAATATTCTTATCACGGTTTAATGGCACATTGTTATTATGGTGGGTATTAAATAAATGCGTTTGCTTAATTTTGTTAAAATTGGATTACACAAAATCCCAAAGCAATATTATTATTTATACGAACCAAGGTGATTAAGTGATACAGTGACAATGTAATTAAAGTTGAAAGCGACAGCAGTCAATGGGTGGGGGTGGGTTACATGATCTTGAATTTTAGTTGAAATATCTGGGTGGAATAAATTAGTATATTAAATAGGTAGGCCTATAGCCAAAAATGTAGTTTAATAAAATATAACATACACACAGTGCGCATAACACCCTCTTCCAGTTAACAAGTGTTCTGGCGTGGAAAAATAAGCACAGTGGATATATTGAAATTCTAATAGATGTCTTGTAGTTGTAAGCGAATTCTATTTACTCTAACCCAGTGGTTCTTAAACTTTTTCAGTCGCGCCCCCCTTGAGATTTGTGATTCATGCTCACGCCTCACCTACTCAAAAATCAAATTTACGAAAAATAGAGCAATAATTTATTTGCCATTACCCTGCTTTAGTGTGAAGGATGCAAGGGATCGCGAATCGCTATTCGCGAACCGTTTTTTAAAGTTCGCGAATTACAATATTTAACAAAATCGCGAAAATATAAATTACCGTTACTGATTTCGCGCACTTTTAATAATAAATCATCAACACAATATAATATAACATATTTTGCCTTCAACATAACATTTAACAATGGAATTACTATTACATTTATTTACCTTGCTTTTACTTTGCATTATTGACGCATAATAAGCATTTCTATCACGACGCAACAATAGCCATTATGCGTTAATATACCACGATTCCTTTATTTATGATTGGCGGAGATGCGACACACCTCTTTATAATAAGGTTATATGGTATTTTAACAAGTAAGATTACTCGTTTCAAAGGCTTCGTTTCGTCGATATTCGTCCTATCCTACACGCATTAACTCACGACACGTTTATTGTAGTTTATCATTACTATTTAATAACGGTACTGTTGCTTAATGAATTATCTTTCTGGCTTTAAAGATTAGTTTGAGAGGTTCTGAAACCGCATTCTAAGGCAATTTAACATAGCTAAAGCGCGAAAACGATTTTCTCGTATCCCACGCATTTCGCGAATCGTTTCAAAATCGTTAATTCGAACCCTGCAATATGTCACTGTCATGCTCGCGCCCCCCTTGGGAAGCTTCCACGCCCCCCAAGGGGGGCGCGCCCCCCAGTTTAAGAACCCCTGCTCTAACCTTAGGATTATTTTCTTCTAAGTTTCATTTCTGCGATTTTGAGTGAGTAATAATAACCCTTCCAAGGTTCCCAGTTAACACCATTAGCATATGATGTGTGCGTTCCACGTAGGTATAGACCATTTAAGTTGGCGGCGTGACAGGCTGTATACCACCATCCACCTTTGTACGCTTGAGCACAGTTTGAACTCCAAGTGTCCTGGTCACGGTCTTTGGTGGAAAAGTTGCCTGATCTTATGGCATGGCCTATAGAGATAAATACACTGATAGAAAAGTCTGGGATTTATATATACACGAAGCAACTTAGTAACAGACGTGCTCATGTGCAAGACAATGTTATACACGTTTATGTTTTTATGAGTTAATTTCGCCGAATTAATTATGGACATAGATATTTCTTAAGTGAAAATTTGTTGATTTCAATATATTAGAAACCACTTTAATTTCGATGGACATATATTCGAAACCACTGAGTGCTTAATGGACAAGACATTTTAGGAATGTTCCGGGTATCTGAAGGTTTACAAATATAAAACCCACGACGAACATAGAATTGGTGACTCTCCCACATTGCAATAGCTCCCATACACAGGCTTTTTGGGAATACCTAATATGTTTAGCAAAGTTGCTTATATACACTGCCACTCATCTTACAGCCGTGGTACCATTGATTTAATCGATGGTGCCGAAATAAGTGAACTTTGTTGATTATTTTAAAACGTTACGTTTTACCTGCTGTTCCCTGGTAACCACCTACACGCAGTGAATAAAAGGGAGGCCCCGAAACGACAAATGTGCTGAAAATAGATGTTTGGATCAGTTTTGATGAAATTCTTGTACATATGCATATAGCCATATAGCCTACCTGTATGATGCATACAATTTATTGCCATCGAAATCTTCCAAATCGACCCTCATTTCATAATCGTCGTTTTTTGTTAAGTTGTGAATTGTATTTAAACCTATTTGAGAAGTGTACTTTTAATACTTTTATGTCGGACTAAATAAAGGACATCGCTTTTCTACTGCTCAAAAAAATAAAATGTGAATGATATCGGAATTTTACCAAGCCAGAATTCTTCATCCAATTTTCCGAATCCTGAAACGTAATCGTCCCAGCCACGGAAGAAATCCTCAGTGCCGTTTACGCGCTTTTGGAAAACCTGAAACGGTGATAATAATAACTCGGGCATCTATCAGTAACAGTCGACACTTACGATCCAACCCCCTCCATCAGTTACAACGTCGCAATAAACTTGAACGCCAACATTGGAATCTTGGTAAGGAAAAATGATGTAGACCCCTCCACGAGACCAGTTCGGTTTTCTGGTGGATACTTCTTCACAAGATCTAGGTTTAACTAATCCTGGATTAGAAAAATATTTTTGAAGGGAAACAGACCATTTGCAGTTTATTAGGGCACAAACACAACCTACGTCTCAAATTGTTCAGTTCCTCTTGTTGTTCGCGGAACGCAATTTCGGAAGTACAATTGCAGCTGGTCCCAATCTCCCCCTTTTGGCCCTTCGGACCCACTGGGCCCTTCTTGCCTGGTAGACCAGCTGGTCGGTTACCCCCATTAGTGGTTTGCACCCCAAGAACATGACCACATTCCATTCGACATGATTCAAGTGTAACTTGGCATTGTGCAAACCAAATCAGAAACAGAACAAAGAACATAGACACAATAACACCCATTTTATATGAATTATATTCTTCAGATGACGTGTAAATTATTAATTGATTTCTATGCTTGGGCAGATGTGACGAGTTGTACCCTGCAAAATATTATAATAAGATTGCAAAAATTATTTTCACTGGGTCATTTTGGTTTTCGCTTACCCCCGCATCTACACTGCTTTAAGGGTTAGTTTCTTGTGAAAATAAGTTGCCTTGTTGTATCCAATGTTAGTCTACAAGGTCCAGGCTGTGGCCGCTAAGTGCATTGCCCAATGACGTAACCAACTATAGCTAGCGACAAGTTTTAAACTTGCAATCGTTCGATTGAAAGGTGACACAGCAATCCACTAACTATTTGGTCACAGCTTACTGCTTTATTTTTCGTAATCCATTTGTCTCTATTTTTGGAAAGATCTAAAGCCCAGGAAAACAAAATCTACAAAACCTTTAGTTAAAGCGCTTGTGCAGCTTGCTTACATGAACTTACTGCCTTCTGTCATCCAGGACAACGCCCGCTGACGTAATAACACATAATTCGTCTGGAACATTGATTTATTGTGACACATACATCCTCATTGCTTGACAACGTACACCATTTACCTCATACTTCGTGGCTTTAAAGAATGATTTGCAGTTCTGCTGAAGAATGATGTGCGTTCCCCCGTACACTTCAAATTAAAATGCTGGGACATTAACACTTTACCTCGCACTCACCGTCCGTCTATACAGCTATTTAGTTTAAGTCCCTGTGAAATGGAAAAACACATTGGGCATTCTCACACGGTCAATCGTCAGGTTACCTCGATCCGACCGTCGGGTTACCAGAGCATACACACGAGTCCAGCTATAGTCTCGAACACGCTCTTCGGCTGTTAGTTGGTTACGAAAGGCTACGCACTAACAAATTATGCTATTATGTCGGACTAATATATTATTATATATCAATAATAATATATTAGTCTTTCGAGGGAAGTCAATTGTGCCAGAAACAGCTACATGACAACGTCACAATGTGAAGGACATGGCTGGTCGGTTATATATAACGGACAAGGAACTTAGTGGAAATCACGCAAAATCCTTTGGTTTAATGGTTTCTGTCATGTTAAAGAAATTTTTATCATACACTGTATATAAATAGGACATAAACATCTTTAGCTAAAGATGGATAACAATTTTGGATAGAAAATTTATGAATCCATCAGTTTCTGTTTAGAGAAACAAAACCGGACAGGTCTAGAATACGTATAAAACACGTCGCTAATACTCTCTATTAAAACTATAACTGTAACCAAACAAACAATTGATTTCTGGAACTAGCGTAAAATATTAAGTCCGTCAAACATCAGATGGTTTCGAGAATATCAAATATAAAGTGGTTTTGAAATTATCGAAATCGACAACATTTCACTGAAGAAATACACCTGGCATTACACGATCAAATATTAACTTCCAAGAAAATAAAACGATTTTTAAGTTTTATTTTATAAATGTTTGTTTCAAGTAAGAAATATACGAACGTTAGTCGAATCCAGACATGGCATAATTTAGTGAAATGATTCATGCCAGAAATTGTTAAAATCATTACGTTGTAAAAACAGCTTTTGAGATTATCCAGGCTGTTTAGTCAAAACAAAAACTTCCAAAAAACATAATAGCAAGAAAATAATAAATTGTAAAAAAATAACTTATTGTTTTTACTCCGTGTTAAAATGTAATCTGGTGGGTGTTTTTAAAGGTGGATTCCGTTTTAATATTGTCGAGTATTGCACAACCGGAGCTTAAAATTGAAATAAAAGTGAAGGTAATCATAGCTAGGGGGATGGGGTTAATATGGGTTACAGATAATTGCGATTGAAACTATACAAAACTCAAAATTAACTAACACTGGACATGGTGCGACAAGAAGAGATATCCAAACCAATTTTGTTAAAATGGTTGAATAATCAATAAAAAAATGCAAAACCGCAGAAGTTTGGTTAAGTGCGTTCGTTCAATGAGTCTGATATAGTGCGGGAAAAAATATCGTCGGCGGTGACAACTCGCGTTCGAGGGATGTATGGACTCTGTCGGAAGTTGTCCGCTGACGTGGTGGTGGGGCTGAGGTCCATCCTGTCATTGGGACGGATTGCATGTAACGAAGTCGTCGGCGCATGGCTTGGAAGTACGGATTGGTCGATGCCTCCCATGTTAACCATGTCCACCACAGTCACGCTATCCAGACTCTCAGAGTCCATATTAAGAAGCGGTTGAAAGTCGTGCGTCGACCGAAAAAGGCCACGGAACGGTCGCCTCCAAAAATTTCGACTTTTACGCGGGTTTGGCTTGGCGGATACGTCATCATCCACGTCATCCGGCGATGAATTCAATGTCTCCCGATCCTCGTGTGCAATGGTTTGTATCAGTTGGTCGGGGGTATTCCCCACTACTTCGTGGTAGGAAGGGGGGTTGGGGTAAACGCACCCCGCAATGTCGGCCGTCATTTCCCCATCACAGGGCGCCCCCACGCGGACAGGAGCTATCTTCTTCTTACTTGGAAGTGGGCCAGCCTGTTCCGGATCTTTCCGCGAGCGTGAACTCGTTGATGCCTCCCTGTGAAGAAGTATATGGTAACTAGAGAGTGTCAACCACGTGTTTAACCACCACTATTTGTAAACCACATGTTGTAGGCCATATACTCATGCTACAGGGTCCCTAACCACAATTTGTATTTCATACACTGATTATATGTAGTTTGTTTCTGCAAGCATAAACGCATGGGTCCCAGAGTTATCAAGCCAAACTTCTTTTCCATGTGTAGTTAAAAAAGAATAAACGTCTTAAATTTACGAACATTTTCACCACAAATATTTTAAATTAAACCTCCTTTTCAAGTGAAATGAAGCTAAATTGCCAAAACAGCCCGATTTAGTTTTTCATGTGTCAGGCAATTCCCCTAGGTTTAGTAGATAAGTTTCTGTTTTTACATATGTGGGTCATGTTATGTAACAATTCTTAAAGTTTTAATCTGATTTGTCGACTGCTTGTCTTATTTGTCAGTGCGATATGGCATGCCAGTCACAAACGTAATTCAGGAACATATCGTCGTTTTTAACGTAGTTACCCTAAGTAAATGTTTTCTTTCCTTTAATTGGCACAAAGTGTCTAATAGTCCAACATTTCGCCAAATCTGATCAAAATTAGAGCAGCCGTTCCAGCGCTATATGCCCCAAAAAGCTAATTTATTGGAAAAAAAACCTTTTGGATTTTAACGTCTCAGGGGAATTCCCCTGGATTTATTACCCAAAATTTTGGTTTCTTCGTATCTAAACCATGTTCTCTTACAAATGTCAAATTTTCATTACGATTCCATTATTCCTTTTGGCAGATGTCGGGGCGACATGGCATGCTTGTCACAATCATGATTTGAGAACAAAATCTTATTTTTAGGGTATTTCCCTAAGTACTTTTTTTTATTTCTTCTAAGTGTTAAATCAGTGACTAATGCACTTACATTCTACCAAATCTTATTCAAATTGGAGCAGCTGTTTAAGCGCTATGCCACAAAAAGCTATTTTTTTAATAAAAAATACCGTTTTGGTTTTTAACCTCCCAGGGGAATTCCCCTTGATTTATCACTCAACATTTTGGTTTCTGCATATCTAGACCATGTTGTCTAACAAATGGCTAAGTTTCATTACGATTTCATTATTCCTTTTGGTAGATGTCGGGGCGACATGCCATGCCTGTCACAATCATGATTTAAGAACAAAATCTCATTTTTAGGGTATTTCCCTAGGTAATTTTTTTATTTTTTCCAAGTGTTAAATAAGTGTCTAATGCATTTACATTCTACCAAATCTTATTCAAATTGGATCAGCTGTTTAAGCGCTATGCCACAAAAAGCTAATTTTTTTTATAAAAAATACCGTTTTGGTTTTTAACCTCCCAGGGGAATTCCCCTTGATTTATCACCCAAAATTTTGGTTTCTGCATATCTAGACCATGTTGTCTAACAAATGGCTAAGTTTCATTACGATTCCATTATTCCTACTGGTAGATGTCGGGGCGCCATGCCATGCCTGTCAAACCTTTGACGAAGAAAAAAAAAAAAAAAGAAAAAAAAAAAATTTGGGACCCATAACTACATTTGTCGGCGGAATAATTGGTAGGTTAGTGCGTCACCTTTTAACCAAAGTGTTCGAAAAATGGTTCTTTAGTAGGTTGTATCCTTTCCTTCTTATAAGTATTAACCATTTAAGCTATTGTTCTTGCGCGATTCTCATAAGCATTTTACTTACATAGATAAGGCAAAGAGAATTGCTCGGTAAACTGTGATTACTATTGACGCATCTTTGTGAATAAACTGTCATCACCTATTGGGTGTGATGAGCTATAAAACAAAAAAACGAACCCTCTCCTCTGTCTTTGTTGCCAAACATCAGCTGATGATTCGTGGTCACGTGATTGGCAACATAGAAACTAATGTTAATTAATTAAATCAAATATTATGTGTTTATTTCTCCTACTAATATATTTTTTTTTAAATACGATTAAAAATTTGTTAATAAGATTGTACGATTTTTTTAAAATACGATTAAAGTGTGTTATTTTGGAATTCGGATCAAATTTGTATTTTGCCAATCTTAGATCACACATCATGAATTAGTATTCAAATACCCCGATCAACTTATATATATTACTGATTCTAGTTTTGTCAACGATCAAATCAGAATTTATTAAAACGTTTTAGAAATGTATATATATTTAATATATTCAATAATAAAGTTTTATTTTTTTTTCTCTGGTCTAAGCCTTTGATTTTAATATGTATGTTTAACATTTTTTCTATTTGTGCATAGCTTTGGCGCCCGCGTCTGATATAATTAATATTTATTTCCTTTTGTAATGACGTGTTTAACGACTGTTTAATTTGTCATGTTTTCCTGTCCCCGGTACTAAGTTTTATTTAACTTTCTGGTATTTAACAATACGGCAAAAAGTAAATATTAACTAAAATACTAATTAATTAAAATTCAAAAAGTTTGAAAACTTAACCTGTGTCACGTGACAGTGATTAAAGTTTTATTACACCACTGCTTCATTCGGTTAATTCGTCCACGTCACTTTTGACATCGCTGTATTATTTTTATGCCTTCGTATTGATGCGTGACAAAACAATTCTGTCGTCTGCTAAACAAGGTATGTTACTAGCATATTTTATCATGTGCGTGGAAAAACGCAAAGGGCGGTATTACACAGATAATTTAGACATCGTCGCGTATAAGTAAGGAGTGTTATCACACGAGAAATCTTCTAATTACCCCTCGAAAAACTTGCAAGAATTTCATAAAACAACGAAAAAATGTGATGAATTGTTTTTATTTCATATGAAATGAACGTTAATGATAAAATGGCAGGAAAAGAAAAAATCAACAAAATTCTTATCACAGTTAAATGGCACATTGTTAATATGGTGCGTATTAAATAAATGCGTTTGCTTAATTTTGTGAAAAATCAATTACATTTTTAATCACAAAGCAATATTGTTATAAAAGTGATACACTGACAATGTAATTAAAACGGAAAATGGGGTGAGTTACAGGATCTTGAATTTTAGTTGAAATATCTGGGTGGAATAGAGTATATTAAATAGGTATAGCCAAACAATGTAGTTTAAACCAATATAACATACACACACTGCGCATAACGCCCTCTTTCAGTCTACAAGTGTTCTAGTGTGTAAAGATAAGCACATGGTGAATTTAGGCCGCAGTAAGTAATTTGTGTGGTAGCTTTTAAATCATATTGACATACAACACTAAACATCTGTCCACCACAGCTAAAGATGCACTTATCCTTATACTGTTAATTTCTATAATTATTATAAAATTATTAACTTTTAATTATTTTAAACTGCCCTGAAATAAGTATAATAACAACAATTTCTTTTAATATTCTAAAGAATGTCTAGAAATTAAAATTCTAATAGATGTCTTGAACTTGTAAGCGAATTCTATTTACTCTGACCTTAGGATTATTTTCTTCTAAGTTTCATTTCTGCGATTTTGAGTGAGTAATAATAACCCTTCCAAGGTCTCCAGATAACACCATTAGCATATGATGTGTGCGTACCACGAAGGTAAAGACCATTTAAGTTGGCGCTGTGACAGGCTGTATACCACCATCCACCTTTGTAAGCTTGAGCACAGTTTGAACTCCAAGTGTCCTGGTCACGGTCTTTAGTGGAAAACTTGCCTGATATCATGGCATGGCCTATAGAGATAAATACACTGATAGAAAAGTCTAGGATTTATATATACACGAAGCAACTTAGTAACAGACGTGCTCATGTGCAAGACAGTGTTATACAGACGTTTATGTTTTTATGAGTTAATTTCGCCGAATTAATTATGGACAGAGGTATTTCTTAAGTGAAAATTTGTTGATCTCAATATATTAGAAACCACTTTAATTTCGATGGACATATATTCGAAACCACTGAGTGCTTAATGGACAAGACATTTTAGGAATGTTCCGGGTATCTAAAGGTTTATAGGTTTACAAATATAAAACCCATGACAAACATAGAATTGGTGAATCTTCCACATTGCAATAGCTCCCATACACAGCCTTTTTGGGAATACCTAATCTGTTTAGCAAAGTTGCTTATACACTGCCACTCATCTTACAGCTGTGTACCATGGTACTATTAAATTAATCGATGGTGCCGAAATAAGTGAACTTTGTTGATTATTTTAAAACTTTATGTTTTACCTGCTGTTCCCTGGTAACCACCAACACGCAGTGAATAAAAGGGAGGCCCCGAAACGACAAATGTGCTGAAAATAGATGTTTGGTCAGTTTTGATGGAATTCTTGTACATATGCAATTTCGCCTACCTGTATGATGCATATGATTTGTTGCCATCGAAATCTTCCAAATCGACCCTCATTTCATACTCGTCGTCTTTTGTTAAGTTGTGAATTGTATCCAAACCTATTTGTGGAGTTTACTTTCAATACTTTTATGTCGGACCAAATAAAAGCGTCGCTTTTCTACTGTTAAAAAAAGAAAATGTGAATGATATCGGAATTTTACCAAGCCAGAATTCTTCATCCAATTTTCCGAATCCTGAAACGTAATCGTCCCAGCCACGGAAGAAATCCTCAGTGCCGTTTACGCGCTTTTGGAAAACCTGAAACGGTGATAATACTAACTCGAGCATCTATAAGTAATAGTCGACACTTACAATCCAACCCCCTCCATCAGTTACAACGTCGCAATAAACTTGAACGCCAACATTGGAATCTTGGTAAGGAAAATGGTGTAGACCCCTCCACGAGACCAGTTCGGTTTTCTGGTGGATACTTCTTCACAAGATCTGGGTTTAACTAATCCTGGATTAGAAAAATATTTTAAAAAGAAACAGACCATTTGCAGATTATAAGGGCACAAACACAACCTACGTCTCAAATTGTTCAGTTCCTCTTGTTGTTCCCGGAACGCAATTTCCGAAGTACAATTGCAGCTGGTCCCAATCTCCCCTTTTTGGCCCTTCGGACCCACTGGGCCCTTCTTGCCTGGTAGACCTGCTGGTCGATTCCCCCCATTAGTGGTTTGCACCCCAAGAACATGACCACATTCCATTCGACATGATTCCAGTGTAACTTGGCATTGTGCAAACCAAATCAGAAACAGAACAAAGAACATAGACACAATTACACCCATTGTATATGGATTCTATTCTTCAGATGACGTGTAAATTAATAATTGATTTCTATGCTTGGGCAAATTTGACGAGTGGTACCCTGCAAAATATTATAAAATTATTTTTCACTGGGTCATTTTAGTTTTCGCTTACCCCCGCACCTACACTGCTTCTAGGGTTAGTTTCTTGTGAAAAATGTTGCCTTGTTGTTTTCAATGCTGGTCGACTTGGTTCAGGCTGTGGCCGCTAAGTGCATCGCCCAATGACGTAACCAACTAGCTAGCGACTAGTTTTAAACTTGCAATTGTTCAAATGAAAGGTTACACACCAATCCACTAAATATTTGGTCACAGCTTACTGCTTTATTTTTTTTGTAACCCATCTGTCTCCATTTTGGAAAGATCTAAAGCCCAGAAAAAAACAAAAGCTCCAAAACCTCTAGTTTAAGCGCTTGTGCAGCTTGCTTAGAGGAACTTACTGCCTTTTGTCATCCAGGACAACGCCCGCTGACGTAATAACACATAATTAGTCTGGAACATTGATTTATTGTGACACATACATCCTCATTGCTTAACAACGTACACCATTTACCTCATAGTTCGTGGCTTTAAAGAATGATTTGCAGTTATGCGGAAGAATGATGTGCGTTCCCCCGTACACTTCAAATTAAAACGCTGTGGCGTTAACACTTTACGTCACGCGCACATTCCGTCTATACACCTATTTAGTTTAAGTCCCTGTGAAATGTTATGTCGGACTAATATATTATTATCAATATCAGTATGGGAGCTTGTTGTTTTACCAGCATTGTTAAGAGCGTCCAACGAATGGCGTCTAACCAATTAATAGACCTCTATGCTCTGCCAGGCGTACATGTTTCTTGTTGCTCATTAGATCACCGAGCTTACACATAAACTGGGTGTGAGCCATGTACGCCACTCAAAACTCTGTGTCTGCCAGGAGCAACATAGTCCAGAGTCGAGGGAAGTCAATTGTGCCAGAAACAGCTGCATGACAACGTCACGATGTGGAGGGCATGGCCCATATAAACCATGTTTCTTTCAGCCCTTGATATTTTTCCTGAGGGTTAAATTAGTCGTTCTCCTGACGGTCCGTCACATAGGTCTAGGCAATGGGCTTCTGCTCATGAATCCGATAGCTTGAGGGGCTTAATTCGCATTTCAAAACTGGCCGCTAACTAGTCGGTTGTATACACGGGCAATGCATTTAGTGGAAATCACCCAAAACCCTGTGTTTTAATGGTTTCTGCCATGTTAAAAGAATGTTTATCATACACTGTATATAAATATGACATAAACATCTGTAGCTAGACGGATAACAATTTTGGATAGAAAACTTATGAATCCATCAGTTTCTGTTTAGAGAAACAAAACCGGACAGGTCTAGAATACGTATAAAACACGTCGCTAATACTCTATATTAAAACTATATCTGGAACCAAACAAACAATTGATTTCTGGAACGACCGTAAAATATCAAGTCCGTCAAACATTAGGTGGTTTTGAGTATATCCAATATAAAGTGGTTTTGAAATTATCGAAATCGACAACATTTCACTGAAGAAATACACCTGGCATTACACGATCAAATATTAACTTCCAAGAAAATAAAACGATTTTTAAGTTTTATTTTATAAATGTTTGTTAAGTAAGAAATATACGAACGTTAGTCGAATCCAGACATGGCATAATTTAGTGAAATAATTCATGCCAGAAATTGTTAAAATCATTACGTTGTAAAAACAGCTTTTGAGATTATCCAGGCTGTTAAGTCAAAACAAAACCTCCAAAAACATAATAGCAAGAAAATAATAAATTGTAAAAAATAACTTGCAAGAAAAAAGTTTTAATTTTACTCCGTGTTAAAATGTAATCTGGTGGGTGTTTTTGAAGGTGGATTCTGTTTTATTATTGTCGAGTATTGCACAACCGGAGCTTAGGGTGAAATAAAAGTGAAGGTAATCATAGCTAGGGGGATGGGGTTAATATGGGTTACAGACAATTGCGATTGAAACTATACAAAACTCAAAATTAACTAATACTGGACATGGTGCGACAAGAAGTGATATCCAAACCACCTTTGTTAAAATGGTTGAATAATCAATAAAAAAATGCAAAACCACAGAAGTTATGTTAAGTGCGTTCGGTCAATGAGTCCGATATAGTGCGAGAAAAAATATCGTCGGTGACAACTCGCGTTCGAGGGATGTACGGACTCTGTCGAAAGTCGTCCGCTGACGTGCTGGTATTGCTGAGGTCCATGCTGTCATTGGGACGGATTGCATGTAACGAGGTCGTCGGCGCATGGCTTGGAAGTACGGATTGGTCGATGCCTCCCATGTTAACCATGTCCACCACAGTCACGCTATCCAGACTCTCAGAGTCCATATTAAGAAGCGGTTGAAAGTCGTGCGTCGACCGAAAAAGGCCACGGAACGGTCGCCTCCAAAAATTTCGACTTTTACGCTGGTTTGGCTTGGCGGATACGTCATCATCCACGTCATCCAGCGATGGATTCAATGTCTCCTGATCCTCGTGTTCAATGGTTTGTATCAGTTGGTCGGGGGTATTCCCCACTACTTCGTGGTAGGAAGGGGGGTTGGGGTAAACGCACCCCGCAATGTCGGCCGTCATTTCCCCATCACAGGGCGCCCCCACGCGGACAGGAGCTATCTTCTTCTTACTTGGAAGTGGGCCAGCCTGTTCCGGATCTTTCCGCGAGCGTGAACTCGTTGATGCCTCCCTGTGGCGAAGCATATGGTAACTGCTTTTGTCGGCGGAAAAATTGGTGGGTTAGTGCGTCACCTTTTAACCAAAGTGTTCGAAAACTGGTTCTTAGCTACTAGGTTGTGGGCAAAACACTTAGCGAACATTGCCTAAACCCAGTGGCTTCATGGGTTCTACCAAAATTTAAGAAACATTTCAATTTTTTACAAAGCTCAGTGTCGAACCCATGATGGTCATGACCCTTAGGACTGATTTTGTAACCCATTCAGTATATGTATTGTCTGTACCATAAATCATATTTTTATTTATTTAATTGTTTCCATCAAAATGTGAATTATCCTTAACTAATTTAGATTTGTTTGTACCTTGCTCTAGAGGTAGAAGGAGTGGCTTGGGAAACAGCTGCTTGTATTTCAGTTAGTCCAAGTGAAACCAGTATGTTTGTGCCTCCTACAAAAGGGTCGGAAGTTGGAGCACCCAACACTGCTTGTGTGTTGTCTGCATTGTCCGCGCTGCTGATTTCCGTGCTGTCGGCGCGATTGTTATTCTGGGGAAAGATGGATGATTAGCTTTATTTAATAGAGAAATATTTTAAAGTTTAATTTTTTAAGCTTTATCTAGGAGAGAAATATTTTGAAGTTTAATTTTTTAAGCTTTATCTAGCAGAGCAATATTTTGAAGTTAAATTTTTGTTTACAGCAGAAAAGAAAGGATGTTTAATTAGCTGCATTCGGCTAGGCTATCTGCAGGTAAAAAAGAGTCGGTCGTTATGCTTCCTTGTCTGCATGATTAGCTTGGTGAGTTGGTACATCGCTTTTAAGCCGAAAGGTTGTATGTTCGAAAATGATCACTAGCTAGTCGGTTGTGTTCTTGTGCACAGCAATTAACGCATCAAAGGAGCTCCACAATCATACTCAACACACTGCCATATCTCTGGTAACCCAACGGTGAGTGCTAGGTGATCTGACAATTGCCCGTGTGCTAACACCCATTTCGTTTTCCCCTGACGGGGATAAACATGAATATCCTACTAAACTCTAAATAAAAGAAAAACAAACCGTTGAATCTCTGTTTTCGCTCGGTTGTGCTCGTCGGATTGTTGGTTCCCGGTTCCGATGACGACTCCTCCGTCTTCCGTTCCTCCTCCGACTGGATCGAGTGGATCTCCGAGAAGAATCATGAGTCTCATCATCCATCCCTTCCACCGCCATGTTGTACGATGGAGGAGCCTCCCTACGGAGCAGCTCCTGGTGGAAAGGAAATAAGGATTTAGTTTAGTCCACTTATACTAGTATTAGCATACTTAATATAAAACTTCGGTATTGGCAGAATTTAACAGACTTATACAAGTACAACACATTTGTACTCAAGTATTGCAGAATAATGCTAAAGTATAGCATATTTTTAGGGCACAATCTGTGGTTTAGACAAATTCTTTTATAAATGCTGTAGTGCATTTATTTATAATTCGATGAAAATATCCACTCACCCTTGCAATTCTTCCGAGTGGTGTTGGAGCTATTGGACGGTCTCGTCGCAATCTGTTCCTTGCAGCAGCTCGTAGTGTGTAAAGCTTGCAGAGGCATCCAAGAGCAACTGAAAGAAGCAGCCCACACACCAGAGAACCAACAATTGCTGCTGTAATAACCGGTCGACTGGCCGTGTCTGCAGAATGATTTATTTTTTTTTTTCGCCATACTGTCTTGTCTACCCTACAAGGATTACCACATAGATTGGCAAGGTCTAAAACAGTCAGCTGTAAGTGCGGCCAAATGGATCAATGGCTTAGTGTGTCGATTTTTATCCAGAAGATAAAAGGATTAAACTGGTTACTAGCCAGTTGGCACCCATCAGGTGATCCCAGAGGAGTAATGAGTTGTATTAAAACTGAAAGAACATATGTAAGGTATAAACAAAATAAAAACTTAAAACCGAGTGTACCAGGGCGAAAGGTCTGTAACTTTTATTTTACACAAATAATCGATATGGACGAAAAGCACTTACAGTGACAACCTTCCTCATCGGAATGATCCTCCTCTCCACAATCGAATTGATTGTCACACTTCCAACTCTCGTATATGCATCTTCGTGATATCGGACATAGATACGCCCCATTTGCGCACGAATCTAGTGTGGAAGAGGATTTCCAATTTTTTAAATGTATAATTCACTGGTTGATAACTATAGATGTAATTTTCTGATTTTTTAAGATTCTAGAATTATTCTAGAATCAATAATTCTGAATCCAAAATTATGGACTGCATTGAAATATACTTGAAGAGAAGCCAAAAAAACAATTTTGTGGAAATTGAATTTACATTCCAAAATTGCACCTTTTTTGATAAAATATTTATAATTTTAATTGTTATCACCAATAACTTTTGTCTAAAAACAAACTGTATGAGCAGCACAGTACTTTTGTATACTTTCCTATTGAAATAGAATCTTGATTCTCAAATAGACATCCCTACAGGGCAGTCATCAGTCATCACTGACCAGCAGTTAGCCAAGTGGACCATGCTTAACACTTCGCATTATTGATGAACCATAAGTTTTAAATTGACAACTGGAGCAGTACACGGAGACTACATTTGCAACCATTGGCATAAAATGAGGGGTGTCATGGGTGCAAACTACACCCATGACCAGCAAACTTGAATCTCTGTAAACCCTTATGTGAAGAAACTCCAACATTATATTTTAAACTATGTGAACATCAGCATTTGAAAACCTAAACATAACCATACCTACACAAATATTTTACCAAATGATTAACTTTTGCAGCCCTGGAAGAACAAGAGGTTTACAGTTGTGTGTAAAACACCGTGTTATGACATTTACTAAAAAGGGAATTGAGAGGGGTGCGGTGAGCATGGGTATATTTTACTATTTTAGCATAATACTGCCAAGCATGATTAATTAACAGGTGTGTAATGAGGTGTTTTCAACAAGGGGCATCTTAGTCATAACCACTTCTTCGAAAATAAACAAGTATGATAAGTAGAGACTGCGTAAGAAAATAAAACAAACAACATCAAATTGTATCAAAGGAATCTAAATAATGAACACCATCCTGTATACATTAAGACTAAGCATTGTATACTTAGAAGCAATTTCAACTTAATTTTCATCACAAATTTACACATTAGGAAAAAATGATCACAGCAAGCATTTATATGTAGGCTTGTGGCATTAAGTCACTTCTAGGCGAAAAAATGATGACTGTTATTTTAACTAATGAGTTATAAAACAAACAAAGAACTAGGCCAAGCACACTTCACAACAAAGTGTTCTGCGTAAGTAACTACTCCTGCTGTACTTCCTTCTGTGAATGAAGCCTTTAATCAACTTAATGATTCTTGGTTGTAGAATATCATACAGCAACAAATACTGTTTAAATTTTCAATCAACCAACTATGAAATCCTTTCAAGACAAATTAGCATGTAATATACCGGTATTAATATCAACCTAAACTACTTTTAATTCTTTAAAAACAATTTTAGCAATGTGTATTGGATTTTTAAAAATAAAAAGGGCCATTTTTAAAAATAAAAAATTGGGTGGCATCGTGACAATACTTAATTAGAAGCAGTAACAGTGACCCAAACCACTTTTAATTTAGAGAAAGTCCACATTGCATTGTATTGGCTTTAACAGCATGAGGTTTAATGCAGATTTAAGTTTAGATTATAGAGCTGTGGTATAAATTTACTATCATTTTTTTGGTAAAAAATGTCCAACAAACAAAAATAAAACAACCAAAAATACATCTACTGCGAAGTAAAAAACAATAACAATAAAGCAACAGACTTTCGTTTATGGGATTTTTACCAAAGAATACTTAATTCAAGGTTTGTAATAACACAGACAATTTTTTTAAATTTTCATATATTTTTTTCATAAAATTATTAGAATTTTAAAAGGAGTTTCTTTTTCAATTTTAAGTGTCCAGTTTCTCCCCCTTCTATCCCATTCAACCACAAACTCACCACAATCTTTCTCATCCGCCCCACCACTGACACAGTCTCGATTTGCATCACAATAACTCGAAGGTGAATAGCAATCCCACTCTTTTGAACCGCACCAGATTTTATCCGGGGCACATTCACCTGTGAGTCACAAGCTCTTATAAGCATATGAATCCGGAAAACGTTTTGTCAATAACATACAAACAAGACTTATACATTCTTTATACTAAGAATGAACAATAATTTTAAATTTCGGATAGACAATCTGTGTTTATCCCAGTTATTGGGGAAATGCAATGGACGATACAAAACGACAATCGTCAGATTACCTCGTGCTTATCATCGGGTTACCACAGCAATTGCAGTTTTGTATTTAATTAAAGCATTTCTTTAGTTTTTGTAAAATCCAGGAATCCACAGGGTTCTGGCAATTTCCACCAAGTTTCTTGGCACAAACACATTGGGCTACATAGGTGTCAGTTTAGATCCTAATTTCATTAAGCCAGAAGGCCACAATTTAACTCCCGAAAATATTAGGCCGGAGTATATTGATGCATTTACATTACACTACAAGTGACAGTGACCCACAAGAAACAGCAATACAGGCCTTAATTGTCTGTTACTTTTGTGCCATTATTATGGAAAAAATATATAGAGAGAAAAAAGAAAAATTAAACCAAATTCAGCATAACTTTTAAAATCTTACATAACTATTTTTCCAGGTATTTTGTATATCAATACACTTTTTTTTAATAAAGACAATTAGACACATCATCAACAATAAACTAACACAAATGTATACTGCTAAAGCTAGACTTATAAAGTGTGTCTTACTGCATCCTCTTTCATCAACACCAGACGCACAGTTTCTGGTTTTATCACATCGCTGGGTTTGGTCGAAACAAGTGTCATCCCCGCAAGAGAAGGTTCCGGGCAAACAGTAACCTGGTTCAAAAAGAAAGCAATTATGACTAGGATTATGTGTTGATTTTTTTCTTTAACGCAGTGATTCACAAGTATGATATCTAGAATGTGTAAGCATGTCTTTACCCTGAAATTAAGAAAGGTACCAAGAAGGTAAAAAAAACTGAAGCGAATAATTTGATAAAATTGATTTGTGCTTTGGTTAGAAAGAAAAACTATACATTAGCGAAGTATAACTATCATATTTTATGCTTCCTTTTGTAATTATAATGCTTATCTTATTTACTGTAGCGAAAGAGCAAAAAATAAACTGAACTAAAAATTAAATAAAATTAAGATACTGGTGGTGCATTATAGAGCTGTCTTAATACAGTCGATGTCTTATTTATTTATACCATGATAATAATCACTGTTCTTAATCATTAAATCTTAATCATTGAATATGAGAATAATACCATGTCTGTTTAGTAACGGTATCACACCAGGTCAAAATTCATATAATTCTCGCAACACAAAATTTCTTTATTCCAACACTTAATTCGAACATATAGAGAAATGACGATGTAAAAATAAAACAACACCCATAATATGTATTTATGGCTGATTAGCAGTAAAAGAATGTACTTAACACTGAATAACTCCACATAAGCAGTTTTATTCTTAAGCAAGCAGATTAGAATATTTCCTTCTACTGTATAAAAACCATGCTCAGTAAACAGTATATACAACTTAAAAAAATATATGAATAGTAAAATTAGTTTATGTTGTCAAAAAGTGCTGAAACTTACCCTTTTCCTTGACTGTTATATTGAATTCAGAATAGTTTAAAACATCGGACTCATTTCCTGGTAAAAACTTAATGAAGAGCTTGTCTGAAGTACTTGTCACGAATTCTCCATTAAATGAAGCGATCCTAAGAAAAATCGAAGCTCAATTATCAATGCATTATGTGTTTCTTGTAGTTGTACTCCCAGGTTTACTAGATGCTTGTATAAAAGATTTTGTTTGAAAACTCTTCAATGGAATTAAACAAAAATACCCAACAAGATTTTTCCAGTCACAAAATGGAAAATCAGATACAAATAAATTCTATTGAGATCACTGGATATCATGGTACATGTGCTCTCATTCTTGACCAGGATTATTTTAAAATAAATTATTTAAATCTAGATTATTACAAATAGCGATGAAATTAATTGAAGTGCATTTAAAATCCTAGTACCATCTAATGTGGTATGTTGTTTATGTCATATATGAAATGTTGGGATTTTAATGGATATTCAGAAGCATTATAAAATGAAAATAGAAATGCTTTTTTTTTAAATCCATCAGTTATAATGTGTTGGTAAAATCAAATTACTTAACTATATTTATTTTGCTTTAAATTAAACTTCTAATAATGATTCTTGATTTGTTTTTACTCTTAAAAAAATAATTAAAGCAAACACTTACATAGAAAAGAGAAAATAGAATTAGACCAAATAAAATAAAAATCAAACTCGCTTTTTATTTGAATTGAATCTTAACACAACCAAGGCCATTAATTTCACTGTGTACTGTGCTTCATACCATGAACAGTCATATACACCACCACTGCCTATTGTTAGAATACCAGTCATGGGCTTGAACCGTGAAAATGTTGCTTCCTTAATCAATACCAATTTAGACCTAACAAAATGCATACCACACCAATGGTTCTATTAGTATAATAGATTAAGTAAAACTTAATACATTAAGTAAAACTTAATGTAACATTGTGATTATTGTGACACTGTAACAACATACATAAATTAACTAATTTTCTAATATTTAAAAAACCACTAAATATATTGTTTAAAAGCCTTAAAAAAACACACACACACACATTTGTATAAAAATGTGTGGTTTCCACACACGTTATACCATGTGACGTGTGTATTTAATGGCGTAATTTAACTACTCTATCTGCTGTATTTTATGTCTGCTCTTTTAATTATTTATTCACACAATTCTTCTAAGGAGGAACAAAAAATAAAATGAAACTAAGGTGCTTTTCTGTTGCAGGAGGGAATCTAAATCCCAGGTGCACCATTGTTTAGGAACATAGATTTTTAGTCAGTTAATTACAACCGTTTTGGTTCCTTCAAAAATTACAATTAAAAGAACACATATTGAAAATGTAACAAAAGGGTGTCAAAGAGTTAAAAACGGCAAAAAGACAGTCGTTCTAGCGCTTTATGGAAAATCAAATCAAACTAGATTAAAAATTATATAACAGCAGCTGTAAAACCATACAAAACATAAATCTTGCCAAAAAAAATATTTATATACAAACTTACCACACTGCAAGTAATGGACTGTTGGAATCCGCACCGTCATATATAAGCAAGCGGGAATTAAATAAGAGTTTAACTGAGTTGACAACAACACGAAGTGGCAGGTTGTGCGTTGAAGTTATGTTCCACGAACATGGAATAGGGGGGTTCATCCGAGGTAAGTTTAATGAAGTGAGAAACGTAAACCTCTCAATATCCAATTGAGTTGCGCACTTTTTAACTGTTGGTAAAAGGATAGTTACACAATGCAGAAAAATATCAGAATTTTCAGTTTGCGGAACATTTAAATGAAAGTGTCAGAATTCTTGTCCTATCTTTGCAAAATTGTGCTGTGGTCATATATTAGTTACCAAGTTAGAATGAATCTTTACTACTGGTAAATAATATTGCAATATTAATACACAGGTGCCAGGTGCAATACCAGCCTAAATAATGACCACCATTCTGTTATAATTCAGATAATAGTCTGGATCTAGCAGAAACAGGTGTTGCACTTAAAGCATATATAATTGATATGTTATTGAAATGATTGATAATGACGACACTTTAATGTCCCCCAGCAAAGGTTTTGCAGAATTCTAACTTTAAACTGTGTTGAGATTGATTTTTCAGTCCCCCTTATAAATAAGCTCCCAATTCTACAATGCCCCAAAAATCTTTCCTTTATTTGGAACTATCTAATACTGAGGCAAAAAATAAATAAACAAACTTAAACTATACTTCATTGAAAATCCTATTTTTAACAATTAGGACGGCATTTAAAAGGGAAGAACAAAAAAAACTTTACTTTAGATACAGCTTTAAAATTGCACCAAACGTTGCTACATTTATTTGGCCAAATCATATGCAAAATTTATGTTTAATCAATATAATGGATTTGTTGTTTTTATTCAAACTGAAGCAATCACATGAATTGTAAGTTTAAAACTAATGACATTTCACACTGCTTAACTTTTCTAGAATTTATAATTAAGGCTGTTCGGCTTTAATATTGTTGAAAGCCATTGGCCATTTCATGGTTTTACAATGGAGGCTAATTTGACTTTAGACTTAACAATAGATGCCTAGTTGGGCTGAACAATGAATGGATCAAATTATAATTCGTTTTATTTCCTCCTACTGTTTTCAACAGGCTTTAAAACAAGGTCAACTGTTTAATTTTGGAAAGGTTATGGTTTATAAACTTTTTATGAGATATAACTTAGCAGACACCATACATTATATTGCCTAGTTACAAGTTAACTTATTAAAATAGACTTTAGTTTCCTTTACAATTAAACCAATAGGAAAGTAAAGAGTAATATAAAGTGAATCACACATTATATTGCTTAGATGTAATTTTCAAAGACTTAAATATATTTTCAGATTGAATCTAGAGAAACATTTTTTGCTCAAGAATATATAATAACAAACTTACAAATAGAATAATATAAACTAAATCCCATCTGCTGAGACACATCTTGATAATCTTGTTTGACCAAATGTACTAAAACCCGATCAGTTTTCATAAAAATAGTTGGAACCTTATGAAATAAGGAAGATCCACAAATTCGCTTAGATGGCAGTTCTGAAACAACAACACTTTATTAACTTAACTAATACCGGATAATGTACATGCTGTATTAGCACTGTACCGTACAATAATTATAACCCTATTAATGCACATGCAATATATATACATATATACACTGTTTTATGTATTCATGTAGCATTTATAATTCATTTTAACAAATTTTTATGGTTCTATACACAGTACAGTACCCAGATTTTTACCAATGTAATGAATTGAAATTTTGACAAATTAATTTTTGTAACCAAAAAAACAAAGCAAAAATTGAATAAAACTTTTAAAGATAAATCCTAAAGAGGTGTAGTAATAGGGCATAGTTTAAGTTGCAGTAATGTAAGCTGACTGGAAATGAAACTGTCCAGAAACCATGGCTTTAATCTTAAACTATGAACACATGAACTATATTACGATAGAGCTGTATTGGTTATAATTATGCAAAATGTATGTATGGATCAATAGCTTCTACTGCAGTAGCATGTAGCTAAGTGATGATC
>CH002840.1:871167-901377 GCA_000149265.1 Ciona savignyi
ATTCGACAGTGTATGAGTACTAGCAGTATAAGTGTTTAATCTTCAAACACCTAATCATTATCGGGAACAATTATATAATATTATCAAGTTCTCAAGTCAGACCCTTCTGTGCTAGAATACTTACTTTTATGTAAATTTAATTTTGTTGAGGCATCACTAACAACAATATACGTGGAACATTCATCGCGGAGAATTGAATTGTATGGATAATAAATATCATCAGAGTGCAAGTTGAAATATGAAAAACTGCAAACAAAAAGTTTAAGATTTCTTAACTTCTTCATTTGTTGCATGTATATCTGGCCTATAGTGGTAGGTATTTATGTATTAAATAAATTTGAAACAAACTTATACAATGATTTGGTCTTTAAAAAATGTTGTTTTGGACAAGTTTTAAAAATCGTTACAAATTTGCATTAAAAATGGATGCCGAAATTTAGAAAGCACAATTTTAAATATTCTACATACCTGTATGCAGAACTTAATTCCAGTATAATTTAGGAATATAGTTTAAACTTATATGCACAACTCACCTTACAGCAATATTTGATTGTGATTTTGCAGTTATAAACCAACATAAATTTATTACTGGATTAACAATTGAGTAACTTATAACTCCAGAGGATTGGTTCACCAATACCCTCTCCCCACAACCTAGAATATAAACAACAAGGGATAAGTTAGCAAATATGTTCAACTTAATTATAATGTGTGTATAACCAGAGTCACGATTGCTTGTTTTGGCGAGTTTAATATTTATGTATTAAAAGTTATAACACAGAAATATTAAACAACTAAACAACCCAATATATATGCAGATCAAGGCATTTTTTGTTTAATGCCCAAGGTTAGCGGGACACTATTTGTGCTAAAGAATAAGGCCTATCTTTACTTGCATTTGTATCTAAGCATCTTAATCACTGTCTGCCAATTTCAGTGAAAAATCAATTAATAATGAACTTTCAATTATTTAGTTATTACAGTTACAATTTCTACAGAATAATAGATGTCCATGCATTTGTTTTTAAACATTAAAGCATTCTCTTACCATAATTGTGCTGGTATGGAAGATCGATGGAAGATATCTTATACTTGGCTTCTGAAATACATTTAACTCATTTTTGGCACCTGAATTTTCCAATCAACAAAATAACAACAATATAAATTAGCCCAAAGTTGGCCATGTTGCTAAAGGGCCTTTTCAGTGGCAAGTAGCCATATAATCGATGACTAAATACTAATGCAATGAGTTAAAACAGTCCGAAATTTGTCATTTCCAAACACCCCTGGGCTAACCAGTAACTGCTTATAGAATAACAGTGGAAAACGACAAAGTAAATCTTTTGAATATATATATTTTGGTTACCAACAAAAATTATATAATCTTCAAAGTTTGAGTAGACAAAGAGACATCAATAAAACACTTTAGTAGGTTGATTTTTAATAATACTTAAGGGCTTCACTAATCTACGGGACAGCGGGACGGGAAAACACACTTTATCATGAAGGGAATATGAGCGGGATGGGTAACTAAGTTATTAACTTGAGCGGGACGGGGTATATCATAGGGGAAAGAATTATTTTCATCACTAACATGAGCCGGACGGGGTAAAGGTATATCATGATATAACCTGTCACTTTCACGATATACCCTTACCCCAACCCGCTCATGTTAATGACAAAAACACCCCTTCGCCTCTTTTACTGTCCCACAAAATAGTGTGTTGTCCCGCCCCGCTGTTCTACGTTTAAGGCTTTAAACATCAATGGAGAAAAACTAAACTTAGTTCTGGGCTCAAAAATCAATGTTGGGTTAGGGTTGGAATTAGTTTTCATAGTTTTATTGAGCAGTTTTCCTCCTTTTAGTGTTGTCTAATGAATATTGTATGGATATAAGCCACAAGGACACAATTAAGAAAATTGTATATAAAAATACAATAGCAGCTGACATTTATATAACAAAACACAAACATACACACCTGCATAACTGATCTTTACTATAAGAAGAAGAATATCCACAAAAACACATTTATGAAAAAAAATCATTATCCTTTGGTCATTATAAATTATCTAGAGCTAAAACGGTTAGATGTTATCAGTATTGATATTGATTAGTGATAATTTAAACATTGAGGTTTTTTTCTAAACTCCATAATACTAGCTCCAATTAAAACCAAACTAACCGAAACTCACAAGAATGGTACAACCGCGAAAACCAGACGTAAATATTACACAAAGGTATATGACATCATATACAAACTGTGACTACTATGACGTCATTTCGCGTATTGTTTGCTACCCGTTCAAATGACATCAATCAAGTTTGAAATCGTCATATTTGTAAACATTGATTAAAAATATGTTTTATCTGCCTTTTACTTAAATTTCGAAGCGCATATACGTTAAATTTATTGATATAAAGCATTTTACACACAAATAGCTTGGTGGGTTGGAGTTTTTTTTCAACCGAACGATTTTAAAATCATAACTTGTCTTTAGCTAGAGTCCAGGGGTCGGCAACCTTTTTATAGTCGCGGGCCAAATCCAAACTCAACATGATCTCGTCGGGCCGTAATAAATTTCTCAACTCCACATCAACTTTTCTACGTTTTGATATCATTTCAAGATTGCAAAATCAATTGGAAAAATATATGTTTACTACCTAACTAGTATAATCTGTAGCGACATTCGCGGCTTGTGTAATATTGTTGCTTATTATATTAAGTTTTGTTAAATTGTTTTAGTAAGCCATAATTGCATTCTGCACAGCTAGCGCCTGTTCTAAAAACCCGTTTGCCTCACTTCCTGTGCTTGTCAACGGGATATAAAGCCGATGTTTTGTGTATAAAGTTTTTGCATTAATTATTATCAGAAACGCATTCTGAAATGTAGACCTAAGCACTGCCTGCTTGAAGATGATATCTTCAAGCATGTATAATGAACCAGTTTTACTGTACGAATTGTATTGTATCAGCTTGCAATATATCAATAAAGAAGTGTTTTATGGAGTCGGATTGCCACCTATTTTAGTCTTGGCTGAGGTCTGTTAGTTGGGGCAACCTCATGCCAGAATTAGTGCAAGCACAAGGCCCAAATACCAGCCTGAACAAAGAAAATTAAGGAAGACCCCTACAAATCTATCGTACAGGACTTTAGTTAGTATAGATCACGATGCAAACACATATAAAATAGCAAAAACGATGTCTGTTGTGTCATAATGTACATGTCATAATATGTGTTATAACGTCATAATGTCATAATATTACAATCGGATTGCTTCTACTCTCACTAATGCACATGCCAACAAACACATACACTAATTGCTTTCTCTCAAAGCATTTTCGTTGTCTGCACTCACACATTCTCAATAGACTCAGTCAGGCGTATTTTTTATTATTGCCCCATAAATTGTTGAAATTTATCAAAATCTAAGATTGCAGATGACACAGTGGGCCGTATTCTACAATACTTCAGTTAGATGTGTCGGGCCGGATGATTTTGTAGCGATATAGCGAACACGCGCTATGTAGTTTAGAACCTGTATTCTAAGAACGAAAGAGAGCGACAGAGAGCGAGACTTCAACTTATATACGAAGGGTAAATCACTCAGGCATGCAACTCTAGTGACGTATAACTCTACATCCCCCTTTATAAAGTATTACAGTTGGGAGGTCAAAAATAGTAACGCTCAACACAAGGTCTACATTTCCCCCTTAAAAGGTAAGATATAAAGTTTAAAAACACAGTATGAACGTAAATATACAACTTATTCATCGTACATAAAACGCTTGGGAGGTACAATAACTCTCCCATAACGCGAACGTATAGTACCCGAACTGCCACTATCGTGCGGCACAGGTACAGGAACTAGTTGACTTCGATTCCGTCGCAGAGTGCGGTCCTCCGTTTGAACAGTGTATGAACGAGGTTCACGCGAGGTTGACACAACGATACCGTCTTTCAAGTCTCTGTGCGGGTCTATCCACAATGAAATTCCCTTTTCCAATGGTGGTAATGGTTTTGCGCGGTGACGTTTGTCATAATTTTGTTTTTGTTGGTGTTTCGCGATGTTGTCTTTTCTTCGAAAGTCTTTTAGATGTGACCACTCTGGATCTAAATTCGACGGCAGCACGGGTAAGGTGCTTCGAATTCTTCTACCCATCAGTAATTCTGCTGGGCTGTATCCAGTGGAGAGAGGCGTTGCTCTGTATGCCAGTAGACCACGGTAAGGATCCGATTTTCTCAGGATGCCCTTTATCGTCTTCACGGCTCTCTCTGCTTCCCCGTTGCTCTGAGGAAATCGAGGACTGCTGGTGACGTGTCTGAAACCGTAACTTTTAGAAAACCTGTAGAAAATAAAGGATGCAAATTGAGGTCCATTATCTGATACTAGTTGTTGTGGAATCCCATGACGGGCAAATATTGATTTAAGTTTCTCAATGACATCTGCCGATCGAGTCCCTCTATCGAGCAAAGCAACTTCAATAAATCTCGAGAAGTAGTCTACAACAACAAGGTAGTTAAGATTTTTCCCAGTAAAACAAGTCACAACCGACTTTCTCCCAAGGACTATTGGGCAGTTGAGACGGAATTAATGGCTCTGGGTTAAAATGTCTATACTTAGTGCAAATGTCGCAGTTTCTTACGTAGTTGTTCAAGTCTTTTGATAGTCCAGGCCACCAAACAGACGTTTGGGCTCTTTCTCGACATTTGTTCATGCCCTGGTGCACTTCGTGTATGCGATCTAGTATATCATTTCTTAGTGATGTTGGGATCACTAAACGTGTGCGTCACAGCAGTAGACCATTGTACACCGATAAATCGTCACATACTTTCTTGTAACGTTGCAATTCGTAGGTCAGAGAAGAATTTAAGGGCCACTTACTTTGTGTGAAATTTATCACCTGCTTACACACTTCGTCCTCGTGAAGCTTGTTTCGAACTTCTTCCAGACGAGCATCGGTTATTGGTAGGCTGGATATGATGCCGATGACATGATCACAGGTTACCTCCTGTAGCTCATCTGCATCCATATCTGGTCCTGCAACGGGAGCTCGCGAAAGCGTGTCAGCCGTCACCAAGGACTTTCCCGGTACGTACCGTACATCGTACGAATACCACATTAGTCGCATACGGAATCGTTGAATTCGCGGCGATAACTCGTCTATATTTTTTTGACCAAGCAAACTGACTAGAGGTCTGTGGTCCGTTTCTATCAAAATGTGAGCACCCAACAAGTAGCTACGGAATTTTTCGCATGCCCATGTTACGGCGAGGGCTTCCTTTTCTATTTGCGCATATTTTTGCTCCGTAGACGTTAATGAACGAGAGGAGTAGGCGATTATTCTTCTTTCCCCGTCTACTTCTTGAAATATCACCGCCCCCAAACCAAATGATGAAGCATCACACGAAACTATGGTTTTACATGTTGGATTGTAATGTGCTAGAACGGGTAACGACGTAAGCAATCCTTTAACATGGTCAAAGGATTCCTGCTGTTCGGTTTTCCACCCCCATTCTTTGTCTTTTAGTAACAATTCTCTCAGGGGTTTTGTGACAATGGAAAGATTTGGAATAAACTTAGCGAGTTGGTTAGTCATTCCTAAAAATCGACGTACACCACTAACGTCAGTTGGACTATCCATTTCACGAACAGCTCGACATTTATCAGGGTCTGCGTGAATACCGTTGCCATCGATAACATGTCCAAGGAATTTGATGGAGGATTTTCCGAATTGGCATTTGTCATTTAGTGTTACCCCCGCTTCCTTCAGCCTTTCAAGAACAGTTACTAACCTTGAATTGTGTTCCGATTGTGTTCCTCCAAATATGAGAACATCATCCATGTGGCATAGCACACCTGGAATTCCTGTTAGGATATCGGACATCCGCCTCTGAAAATGCTCTGGAGCGGACGAAATTCCAAAAGGAAGGCGATTAAAACAAAACCTCCCCACTGGTGTTATAAACGTGGTTAGCAACTTACTTTCTTCGGATAGGGGTATCTGCCAAAAACCAGAGTTCGCATCTAATTTAGAAAATAATTTAGCTCCATTTAGCTTTGCAAGAGTTTCATCTACAGTTGGCATCAGATGAAGTTCTCGGCACACACTTTTGTTTAACTTGGTGTAGTCAACGCAGATACGTAATTTCCCGCTGCTCTTTGGCACAACCACCATGCCGGCGCACCATTCCGTGGGTTTGGTTACCGGGCTAATTACCCCCGATTTCTCCATTTGTTCCAATTCCTCCTTAACCTTACTTTCAAGAGGTAAAGGGACACGGCGTGGAGAATGGAGACTAAACGGCGGTGCATCCTTTTTTAGTTTTATCGTATACGGCTCTCCAAGCTTACCCAGCCCAGTAAAAACGGTTGGAAATTTTCGGGCGTATTCATGGCTATCTAATCCTTGTATTCTTTTAAGAATATTCATTGCTTTGATAGCAGGCCATCCCAACAGTGGATTACTTAACCCGGAGATAACATAAATACACTGGACAGAATTTTTAATCGTATCGTGTATTTTCGCATTAAAGAACCCTTTGACTGTTAAGTGACTACCTCCAGGGCCACACACCACTCGATCACTTTTATGTAAACACAATCCTTTAAAGTGATTGCACATTTTCTCTGGAATAACCGTTATATCCGCCCCAGTATCCACCCTAAAAGTTATCGGGACGTCATTTACCTTTAAGGTAACCAATGGTGCATCCTCGCCGATGCCCTTGATGTGCCCTAGAAATGCTGCTGGCTTTGACTGCGAAATATACCGCACATGCGACCTTTTGCATGCTCTTTTAAAGTGGCCTTGCTTGCCACAGGCATAACACACTGCATTTCTAGCGGGACAATTTTCTCTCGTGTGTGAACCGAATTTCCCGCACCAATCACAGCCACGGCGAGCACGCACTAATTTACGAGGCGCTTGTATCCTGCGTTTAGTTCGTACGGCGTCAACTTCTGAAGATTTACATTCAGCTTCGTTTAAAGAGAGCTGTTGTTTTCTAACACATTCCGTATTTCGTACTACAGTTACCGCCGTTTCTAAAGTAAGATGACGGTCCAACTGTAGTCGTTGAGATAAGGATTTATCTACAAGTCCTACAACCAAGCGATCTCGTATTAGCTCATCTTTTAATTGTCCATATTCACAATTATCGGCTAAGCAATACAGGGACGTTATAAACTCTTCGACAGGCTCATTAGATTCCTGGTTTCGCATATTAAATTTTGCTCTTTCGTAAATCACATTTTTTCGAACTTCAAAATGTTGGTTTAAACGATCCCGGACCGTCTTAAACACACTTAGTTCATCTTCATTAAGGTTTAAGGTACATAGAATATCATCGGCTTTGTCGCCTAATAAATATATCAAGGTATTAACCTGATTTTCTTGCGTTTCCTCTGAGAGCTTGGACGCAACTCGGTACCTTTCAAACCTCCGAATCCATTGTTTCCAATCTTCTGGCTTATTGAAATTGAATGGTTCCGGCGGAGACATTTGGAAAGCCATCCCAACTTCTGACACCATGTAGCGATATAGCGAACACGCGCTATGTAGTTTAGAACCTGTATTCTAAGAACGAAAGAGAGCGACAGAGAGCGAGACTTCAACTTATATACGAAGGGTAAATCACTCAGGCATGCAACTCTAGTGACGTATAACTCTACAGATTTTGCTTGGCGGGCCGAATGCGGCCCGCGGGCCGTAGGTTGCCGACCCCTGAGCTAGACGATCGTGTCCTTGAAAAAGAAACTTTATCGCCCGATAGCTCCGGTAATCCGTCGGTGAGTAAACCGATTGCTCGTGTATTAACGCCCGTTAGGTTTTACCATCCACGCGGATAAACATAAATTTCCTAACAATTTTCGTTACTAAGTGTTTAAACTTTTGTGGTTATTCGACTGGTGATTACAAATTTTAATACAAAAATGCTATTTTTATATTTTGGCTAATCTGATATACAGTAATTACTAACTATACGAGGCTTTTTTGACAAAATGACACATTTTCTTTAACATAAGATGGTGTAATCTGTGCTTGGGTTTGAGGGGAATTTGTATACGTGTGGCCGAATGTATGGTCGTGTTGGCGAATGGTTAACGCGACCGATACATATACTGACCTATGCAAAAACGGTTTGAGTGACGAGTCATAAATTAGAAACTTAAAAAACAAAAAAAAACGAACAAAACGTGTGGTCAAATGGTTAACGCGGTATCATTGGTTCAAAACTTAGGCTGGTTAAAAAGATAGTTTACCCATGAATACGAATTCTTGTACCGTTTTATATCAAATATTTAAGTTGTAAAATATTAACTGGAAGGACACTATACCAATTACAAAAATGTACCAGTTACGATCAAAGCAATTATTAGCCAAAAAATCAAATTAGACAAGAATTTTCTAGTTTTCAGATTTGGGGTTACATCATGGGAGAAATTGTTAATAGTCTAGGCCCAAATACCGCATAGTAGGCCTATACAAGGTATATATAATTGCAGAAACATGTCTTCTGATGAAAGGAGTGGAAGAAATCTTGAAAAAATGCTTCAAAATTACGAAAAAACGTTGTCGCAATTAAGAAGTTGAAACTTTCGTTTTTAAAAAATAACCGATGCGTTTTTGCGTATTTCGAAGTGGAAATTAAAGTGCGTCGTTACGCTTTGGTTGTGGTCGCCACACCCAGTAGAAGTGAAATGCGGTGAATGCATACCAGACGAGAGATATCAATTCCGAGTACTTAAAAGAAATAATAATTCAAGAAGTAAAACGACGCAAAAAAGTTCGTACAATTAATTACATACCACGTCTTTATACGCTTTTAATAAGAAGGATTTATATCATTATTATCACAAAACTTGTTGCAGTTCTGAAGGTGAGGCAAGTCGTTGAGTGCCAATTGTTTCGTCACAATGTCCTTTTTATAAATTGTTGACAAGTAGACATTGAGCCGAGGTTAGTTTGTTACAGTTGCAAGTTGTTATAGATATATAGAGCAAATATTTATAAGTCAACTATTCGTTTACAACTGAATTATTGGTCATTACGGGTTACCCATAACATAGACCACTCATAATGACCACCAGCTCAGCTGTAAACGAATTAACGCGACCGATCCATATACCAATTTATTTTAAAAAATACCGTAATATTTGCATAGGGTAAGAACAGGTAATCTGGAAAGTTATAAAGATCAGGATTATAGATTAAGTAATATATTTATTTTTATCTACGTTTACTAATATTTAAATGTTGTTTTCTACAATACACATTTATTCAGTTTTGTTGTAATGAGAGCAGCTAGTTGTTTTTGTTTGGAAATGTCTTACGAAAAAGTAAAATTGCTGCTGCCTTTTTGATATCCCGATTTGGTGTATTATTATTTAAAAGTCAAACAATAATATGAATTGTATTGCAAGTCTAATTGAATTTACTCTAATCAAAAAAGGTTGTTTGAAACACAAGTTTTGCTGTCCCTTCAAGCTGGACCGGGAAAATAATACAGTCCTATCATACACCACTATAATTTCTTGCAGATTATCTTGCACGTAATGTGAAGTGTATTAGCTTCTTTGTTTGTTTATGGACAGGGCGTCGTTCTAAACAGTGACTTCTGGGAGTTTGCTAATTGTCGTGCTGCTGCTAAGATATACGATATTGAGACTAAACAAGACACTAAATACTGTGAGCAGCAGGTTACCGGTCACCGCTGTATTTAGTTTCTCAAAAGGTAGCTTCTTTATCAGCAGCAACAAAATTGTCGAAGGCTTCAGTAATGTAAGATTGTAGGATGACATTTCTCTTGGTATCGATTTTGATCATTGCTGGGTGGCAAGAAGTCTCGGTTACGGCTTGGAAAACTTCTTATCAAAAAGAAGATGGTAAGTGGTCATATTCAGTGGAAAGTTTACTTATTTTTCACCTAGTATTAAATAACAGCAAATAAAACAAATCACATCACAGAAACAGGAAAATACGGCAAAACGAACAGTAGTTAAAACACGACATAAAAATGAAAAATATAAATAATAAACATATGGCGAACGCAACCGCTAAATATAGGCAAAATTATAATAATTATGCATTCCCTTCGATTTCGAAGAAAACACATTTTAATTTTACCCTGCTTTTTTAAATTTTTTTTCTGCGTAACGCTGATGACAGGCATGTCCGGTCGCCAGGTCGTTGAGTAGAACGCGATGTCGAATAAGGTTCGAACTTTCAGGAATCTTAACTGACATGCCTATATAGTTGCCTTGACCTTTAATTTAAAAATATAACTAGTATCGACACCAAACAGTTTTTATGTCAGTTTTTAAATGATCATATATAATATATTATTTAAGTAAAATAAAAACATAAAAAACGACAAAAAATATATCGAACACATTTGTTATGTTGGCAATATGTACTAGTAATAAATATAACAGCCTTGAAAACTTAGTATGAAATTGAATATAATATTTAAAAATAAAACACTCTAGTCAATGTTGTAATTGCAATATATATGGAAAAAAATTAACATAAGCACAGTCTTTATTTCGTAAATTTGTAACTAACTAAGCGAAAACTTTGAATTGATGTTTCCATACATAGCAGAGCTAGCGTATTACAGACGAATTAGATTAATCCTAACTTCGTTTTTGCTTTAATTTATTCAAAGTATGTGATTCAATTCTGCATTGGCGCCATACGAATATTTGCTGTGGCTTTGAAAAATCAGGCCAGACGTAAACACTGTAATCTTGATTGGTAATTTGCTTCGAGCAAAATTCCTTGCAAAGAGTATTAACGACTTAAAGGTTTTGAAGGACGCGTTTTAATCATCTTGTTCGCTACATTGATTTTTAATAGACGCTTCTTGCCTGTAAGAATGCGAATTTGTCATACCGGGAAACATTAGAATAACCACTTCGAATGTCCTATACACGCTGGTTATTACGCAATACAGTCTCCGCCACCTGTGTAATTGGAAAATTAGAATAAAAACAACCAATGTTAATATCGAATGCAATACAAGCAAATGCTTATGTTTCGGACGCCGAGTTCGCGGTCTTTTGGTGAATGTGCCTGCATTTCAAGTTCCTGTGTTTTCCTTCGCGAGGTATACTTGCTTTTGATCCTGATCAGTTAACACAAGATGGCGCTAACGAGTTTAACGAGTTTTTGAACGAAATTACCATAAAGACAACACGGTAGAGGGGCCGAATGCGTAACGCAAATCATACATATATACCTTTTCTATACTAAAAAGGTCTTTGGTTTGAAACCTAGCCCGGTAAAAAGTGGTCAGCCAATTTATATACAAAATTATTCTATAAAGGTCTTGAGCATGGCCTCATTGTAAATTCGAAGATTAGACAGATACATTCAAATATCATTTGGATGGGATACTTATTTTATTTCAAATTTTTTATTTTTTTTACTCAGTATTGCAAATTTATTTAACATCTTCCTGTTTTAAAATAAAAAAAAATCACTATAAAGGTTACTAATAAGGACGATGGGAGAAAGAAAAAAACAAACTGTACCTTGCAGTTAATGAAAAAACTGCACCTTGCAGAAATGAAACGTAATTATCCACAATGTTTCAAACTTGACAATTAATTTGATAAAAAAAAACAAAAAAACAGAAGAATGTTTTTTATTTTAGTGGGATATTAAGGGACGGACAATGCTTGTTCAACTTTCAATCAAACAAATTAATAATATATTTTGCCTCCAAAAATGTAAAAATATGTGAGGGTACATCTCATTCAAGATATATTGACAAGAAGCCGCGAAACAAAGCGGAAGGTAAAGTTAAAATTCCATTACGCGACTTAGGAAGTAATAATTATTTACGTCGGCCAACGCATATAATAAGACATCTCGTTGACGTATAATTTCACGCGGCTTCGGCTTCCAATAAACGTTTGAAGCGGATTTGAGTACGAATACGAGTGAGTAGAAGAGTGCCCTCAAGGTATATACATACCTACCCGGCCAGTTCAATGTTTTCGCTTTATTCGGTTGGTAAGTTATAAATTATATTGCTCTCGTGAATCTTGGGACAAATCTTTGCAATTATCAACTCACTATTTACGTTGGAACAATCAGCGTGGGTTATTAAAGATTTGTTGATGATCTCGTGGACATTATCAAGGACAAACATTGGAAATGATACGCAACATTCGTGCTACTCCCAAACAAGGTAAAGCGTTAAACGAACTCTTTGTTGTTGGTACAGGGCAAATTGCCCATAAACTCGTTTATAATTTCGCCGGTAAATGGACTGAGGGCAGTTCAACAGCGACAGTCGAATCGTGTCCTGCAAACGAGTACTTAATGTAAAACTAATCTTAGTCCAAGGGTTGTGTGTTGGGTTTAGTTATTGACCGCAGTTTAGTGCAGGTATTTTCACAAAGTTTGGAATTGCAAGTTGACAAAAATGTATGCTCGTAGTCCAAGGGTTATATATTGCATTTAGTTATTCAGCACCGCGTTTTGCTGCAGATATTTTCACAAAGTTTAGAATTGTATATTGACAAGAACTTTTTCTTGAAATGTCAAGAAATCAGCCTGCTGCTGAAAATGCATACCAAGCACAAGGTATGGTTGATTAGAATGGGAATGATTGTGATATTAACAGTACATTCAACCAGGTTAACGTAGGTATATGCCCAAAAGTTGCTTCAGACCAGATTTAACCTCAATCAGTAAAGTTAATCATTGCTAAATTGCCGTTAAAGGTAAAACTCAAATTTAATAGATTTTTCACACACACACACATATATATATACATAAATTTGTTCAAGTTTAGTGTATTATTTAAAACCGTTAAAAGATATATAAAAGTTGTGTTCACAAGTCACACCAAAACCACAAATCTAGGCCTTTAACACATATCCTATATTGTTGCATATACAGAAAGGTCAAGTTTAAACTTAATATGAGCGCCTTAATATTTAACCTTGGTAAAGTTTACTGTTGTAAGGATTATCAGATCGCTTTAAATGTCAAAGGTGTTGTATCGGGTAACTTATTTACCACAATAAAAAAGTTTAGCTCAGTTTTAAAGCGTATCTAGATTATAATTACATTATATTATACCAGTACTTTTAATTTTAGGAGCCTATATTTGCTTTTTCCCGTTTATTATAATGATGAAATATGTGTTATTCAAAATCTGAAAAACGATAACTGTTTTTAAGCAATACAGCATCTCTTTATATATACGTACATATCTGTTTGCAATGTCAATTGGTTCGTTTGGATATGCATTTTGGATGTGCAATTTGTATAATATATTATAAGTTTTCCCCACAACAACGGATTAAAATGTACACGTTTTTGCCAACACAACCAGCAGTTTACGTCATTAACCGTTTTTACACCGGAGGCAATATAACAGTTCTACACTGACCTCAATTAAAGTAGAAAATCATGAAGCTTGAATAGCTGAACCACGTATTCTGATATGTCTTGTTACCTAGATAATTTATCGACATGATTTGATTTTAAATCAAGTCAATATAATTGTAATTACATATAATTCTATTGACCACGTCATAATTTTGCTAAATAATTAACTTTAAGGTTGTGATTTCTTACGATTAAAACACAATCAAGTTTTAAGTTAACACAAAATACCAAAACAATTACGTCACAAATCACAATTTCTACAAGGTTCGGCAGCCCCTGGAACGCGTGTCATATGCTGTGATCGTTATTTAAGAAAATATATAGCAAGGTGAAGTGGTCGAATGGTTAACCCGACCAATACGTGTATAACTAGAAACCGAGAACAAACTTTACGGTTGTCATATTTTTCGAAGCTGTTAAAGTGTCAGAAAAGTAAAAGATGATCAACCAATGTGAAACACCTGGTAAAATTCATCATCGGGCGCTTGTAAAATTGAGGACAACGCTTGTCTAATTACCCCTGCAATACGGCAACGGGCACGTGTTAACTGACAATTAGCCTGTATGTTATGTATAGCCTATGGGCAATATGCAAAATAAAACAGCAACTAACGGTGATGTAGAGGGAAAAATATATGTTTCTATAACTTTACATAAGAGTATTAGCAACATACACGATACTATATAACAATGCTGGAAATCCTAGTTTTTTAATGAATAAACATTTTCAAAATGTCGGCTTAAAAATCCCACGTTTTTTGCAGATCAGAACATCTTGACCATCTTCCTTCCGATCTTGGCGGTTGCTCTCGTGCTCTGTGCAGGAGGATGCTGCTACATGGAGAAAAAGAGGAAGAAGCGACTTCGACTTAAAGCGGGTTAGGAAGATCTCATGTATTTTTACAGGATTGAGTTTCAATGTTGGGTTTATCACTAAAACCGTTTTAAATGGCATGCTTAACATACGCTTATTTTTTTATTTGTTACCGGGCTAAGTTTCAAAGTTATTTTCTGTTCGTAACTAAGACAGTTTGTGATATATAGATATCTGTATTTTAATAGGTCGCATTATCCGCATTCGACCATTTAACCGATCAAGATAATCATGTTTTATCCTCGTAAAAAATGCAAGGAGTGTTCTATACACCGGCAATCGTCGGATTACTTCGCGCTCATCAATTTTGGTAGAACACATTAATCCGCTGGGTTCAGGCGATTCCTGCTTTGCTCTAGGAAACAACCAACTAACTATAGCTACCAGTTTCGATCAAACAACCATTCGAACTATGTGGGACTGACCCACCAAGCTATATGTTGTACAAAATCGGTCATATCATTATA
Organism: Ciona savignyi; assembly: GCA_000149265.1. Lineage (NCBI taxonomy): Eukaryota > Metazoa > Chordata > Ascidiacea > Phlebobranchia > Cionidae > Ciona > Ciona savignyi. The sequence goes on from CH002840.1 coordinate 885,921, forward strand.
GTTTTTGTATTTTTCTCGTTGAAACCAATTCGATGTTAAATTGGGTTTCCACACATAGCTGGCGTGATAGAAGATGACGTCAGCGACACTGAGTCAGTTATGACGACCACCAGCTCCCGATACCGACCTTATCTCCTCCCATCCCAAACCACTGGTAATTATGAGTCTATATATATACATATAACGATGGGAATTTGTAAAACACTTAGGTGTATAATGTATACTATGTATAACCTATATATGTATAACGGCTATGTATGACCTGTGTATAAAGATAGAATATTAGCCTACACTATGTATGAGACAAATCAGATTATTAAACAAGTAATTAAGGTTTGTTCAAGTTTTATTTTGCCAGAATTGGGATTATAATTTGAGTTCGTATGACTTACAGTATGTATAATAACTATTTATATATACAAAAAAACTGTATATAACTCCAAGAATATATATATGTAAACAGTTGGTGACACTATACCGCTCTCGGTTGGATCTCTTCATAATATCATGAGCAAGCAATTTACCGGAAGTGTGACTTGTTCTACAGTTTATCTCCGTTTTTTTCGGATTTTTCATTACATTTTCGTTTTCTGGGTTTAAATAATTTCGATCTCATTTTGTGTAATTTTAGGTCGCTCAAGTTCTATTGGCCGCGCCAGTTCAATTGGTCGTGCTAGCTCTGTTGCGTCACTGTACGATCGAACATCGTCATACGGGGAACCCCCGCCTTACAGGTATGCTGCCTTGTCACACGACAAATTGCTGTGTCGGTGTTTAGATTAAAACCTTATATCTCTGCGAGTGCAAAAGGTCAGATCTTTATTCACGAATGCCGTTGTGAACTATTAGCGTGATATCACACTTACTCTTCCCTAGATATAGTTGTAAACAATATATGTGTACGATTAATCAGAAACGACCCAAAAACTTGCTTTAGTTGTTCAAAAAAATACAATTTCACAAGCAAAATGTTAAAATCAGTGCAGCACAAATAACTAAAAAGCATTAGTATACTGTGGACGAAACTTTACTGAGACCGAGTGTAACGTGCTCGTGCTTAATTATTTGTTAGTTTTATTGCGCCAGGAAATTACACCCTTCACAGGCTAAGCCTGGATCAGCCAGTAATAGCTGTTTGCATGGGTTATGTCAGGGTTTTCGCCAACGTGACATTGACATTGAAAAGATACTTAGAAAGGCGAGGATATTTTTTACCATGAATTAACACACGGACAATCGTCAGATTACCTCGCGGCCACCGTCCGGTTAACGGAGCTATTTGAAGGTTCCTTCAATTGAGCATATACCCCATCAATCCACTGGGTTTAGGCAATGTCTGCTAAGTGCCTTTCCCAACGACAAAACCGACTAGCGAGCGACCAATTTTGAAGCTACTCTTCGGCTGAAAGGCGAAGCACTAACCCACCAAGCTCCCCAATTAAAAACCTTATGGATTGAAAATTAATCCCAAAAACGTTTCACTCAGCCTAAGTATATATAGGGCTTTAGAATGCAAAGTCCTTATCTGTCAACTTTTAATTATTTGGAAAATTGGTTGTTATAAAACATAAATTAAACAAACTAAAGAAAGTTATCTGTAACCCCAGGGTATAGTATGTTGATGACGATGTTATTTTAACATTTTAGCGGGCCAGGCTCCAGGCGATCTTCAATCGTAAGCAGCCTCCAAGCGGAGACGCGTAAAGGAAATGCATCCGGTAGTCGGCGCAGTAACATGACAAGATCAAAATCAATGTTGGACGTTCGACAACAGCACAATTATGATTACGAACCAAATCCCTCATCAGGGAAAATAAGAAGATCCCGTTCAGCAGCTAGTCTAGTTGATTACCGTCCTCAATACGATTACGTTGAAGAAGCGCACCGGAGGGTGCCATCCCCCACCACGTCAGAATGGTCGATTCGGACTGCCCCACAAATATCATCCCAAGAAGCAGATTATATGGCCGGAGGCAGCGTCCGTTCAGCCGCCTCCCTTCCTGCTCCTAGGCAGCGTAGCAACATGAAAAGATCAGCATCCCAACCGGACCTTTTGCGAGCAAGTTACACGGCAAAAACTTATCCCCAAGGGATTTTGAAACGAAACTCTCCAAGTGACGATGGAAGACTGGCGATACCCAGTAGAGGGACTATGTCGTCTGACTCGGGAATAAGGGACGTCTACGGTGATATGGAAATTCCTAAAAGAGGCTCCCCTTCCATGGTAAGACTTAATCTATTACGGTTGGGATCCTGCTCATTTTATTCACGTGAAAGGAAACCCAAATGGTCGTTATCACACGGACAACCGTCAGATTACTTATCACCTACCGTTGGGTTACATTATATATGTTAAGTTCCCGTTTTACTACAACTAGGTTATCCGTTATATCCAAAATAGTATGCGCCAATTTTGTTTAAAGACATAATCGAGCTAGCGACCATGCAGTTTCGATCCTCTACTTCTTCCGGGTGAAGGCGTCTGACTAATCTACCACAAGCTATTTGCTCGGACATAATATGGCATATATATCTACCATTGTCCTACCATTCCTCACTATTTTAAAAAATAATATAGTTTAAAAAATTTTTGTACAGTACGAAGATAACTTGAGGCCATCAACGCGCCCGCAATCTGTCTATGGATCAACGAGCGGCCGATACGACCCGTATTACCAGCGGGACTCTTCTGCCGCTGATTACCCCTATTCGAGACGAAGCCCACCCAGTTATAATGACCCGGTATACAGCGTGACCGGCAGCGTCCCATACACACAGCATTACTCTGAAAGAGACTGGGGTAGCGGGGCGTACAATGCTAGCAGTTACGACCCGTACAGCTATGGCGGAAACTATTGGGAAATTCAAGGCTCCAGAGCCCGTGCACCGCAACAGCACCCGACGCAAAATAATTATGCTTATGGGGGCATGATTTATTAACGTGTCTACATGGCTCAAAATTTTGATTAATTAGAGTTTTCTCGTCGGATAGATGGAAAGATAATTGGAAAAAATGTGGAGACTTCTTGTAGAAAACGAACAGTCGTGTGACCGAATGGTTACCGCGGCCGATTTATATACCGATATCTTTTAAAAACAGTCTTAGTGACGAGTTTATTGGGTCGCTCCTTATTCCGATAAAAAACTTCACGTAGAAAACTATTCCGAAGCAGCTTGTATATAAAACTAAAGCATCTTCATTTAAGTTAATTCTAATGCTTGCATAAAATACACGCTATGTACACAGCACATGGTATATATCGGAGGTGGGGAGGATAGATAACCTTATTAAGCTATGGGAGAACATTTGACCACACCACACAAGCTTATATCTGGATGGCCAAAAAAACGACATTACATGAAGAATTACTAAAAATAGGAATGTATATATTTGGGATTTTAAGCAAAAATTATGAATGTGTCTCGGTAGTGTAATTAATAATTATTTTGTTTAAACAAATTTTAAAATGTCCTTGAATTTAAAAGTGTACGTTGTATTATATAAAGTTAGTGGATTGCTACTCTTGTACAAACTAAAACGTGACCTGTATGTTGTAGGTTATTACCTATCCTCAATCAAATTGCAAATCCTATTGTTTCGATTTCTATTAAATAACTTCTGTGATCGCAATTTAACAACGCCTTTACAGTGTATGTGTTTATATTCGTGCAACTACGAATAAAGTTTCACCCCTTCTCTCTTCGAGCTGTCTTCTGTGAATGCATGGGTTAGGATACCCATACTTTGATTAATTCGCTAGTAAATAAAGATCACACGGTGACCGTACCTCGCGCCCAGCGTCGGGTTATTGAGGTTTTGCAGTGGGTTGTATACGACAGAGTCGTTTCTTCAGTATTAGTAATACCCATTAATCCACTGGGTCCAGGGTATATCTGCTTAATGCTTTTCCCAAATACACAACTCACTAGCTCGCGATAAGTTTTGATCCTTTAACTATTCGGCTTAAAGGCAAAACACAATCCTACCAACCTACCAATTAAGACAACGACCACTGAACGGAGGGTTTCGATTCTGCCACCTACTTATATATAATCCGTTTTACTAATAATATAAAAACAGAAAGACCACTTACCGTTATCCTGTCGCTTTTAACGTATTCCATTGGCATTTTCCAGTCACACTTTGTTATAATAAACACGACTGCACCGGCGTAAATCAGAGTGTAAAGTATTAGAAAGGACTGTAATAGCTGCAAAGCGAGTGCGGGCTTGTCGCCGACATTTGCTTCTAAAACTTTCATGAACATTTCTTGCATCATCTATGTGGAATAAGGAAAGTATTATTCATATCTACGTTACTACGACATTCGAAGATTACCTTGGTTTTATCTGCCACTGAAAGTGTTGTGTTTGCCAATGTAGTGGCGGCGCTATAATCTGCTGAAGAAGTTTCCATTTTGGTATTTGTGTCCACTTTTGAGTACTGGGTACCCAGTAAAGCATGGCTTAAGTAGAAAATTAGTATTTTTTAACGATTGTTAACGCATAAGACAATAGTATGACGACATAATGAATACGGTTATACATTTACTGAGGGGGAAACTATTCACTCAAACTATGAAACCTAAACCCTGCCCAAAGAATAATATTAACCCAAGAACTAGTCCTATAACTCTAACCTCCAGTCCTAACACTAACTCTAACGCCTTTACTTTAATTTTAGTTCGCAGTTTTCCTCCTACTCTACTTAACTCTAGCCCCCTAAGACGCCCCAGGATGCGCTAGCTTTTGCGGACATCGTGCGGTAGAAATATAAAAAAAAACATACAGAGCAGACAGTGGCCCTTCGATTGCTTTTTAGTTGACCAAATTCAACGAATATTTATATATTAAATATTTTAAGGATTGGGAATTAAGGTTTTAGGGGGCGTTAAAATAATTATTCTCCCCATCTCTCCAATGCAAACTGACCTCACAAAAACGGCTGTCACTCAAAATCCTGACATAGGAAGTCTTAGATTTTTTCACAATTTAAAATTGAAGTTTGGATCTGCAACCTAAACTCAAAACCCTCCAAAATTTTACATAAAAATTTTGAGTTCATGGCGCACAGTCTAGACACGTTGCTTTTTAACCAAACAAACATTGGGGAACCACCACCCTTGTTACTCAGCAAAATACTCGTTTAAAAACAATGACTAAGAGAGGTTAACGTTCGTCACATCCTTCCACGTATAGAAGTCTTAATTGGTTATACGCCATCTAAATATAGTTATTATACTATTAATGGGAATGTGTTACCTTCGGATTTCTGATAGGAACACATATTGATTTAACTCCGTTTTTTTTGTTCTTTTTTCTTTTTTTGCGTCGCTCGTGACAGGTATGTCATTTCGCTGATTATTGGCATAGAGGGGTTATCCAATCAGGTTACAACTTACAGGAATGGTAGACAGTCTCCAGTAGTAAATGGCTTTTTTCATCTTCCACATTTAATGTTGCCAGCTGTAGCCAAATTACGTGATACATCAACAAAAATTACCCTAACCCTAAAAATATGTTTAACTATATCACTGATTATTTAATGGAGTTAACCATTTGATCAGACATATGGTAAGACCCTTGGTGTTCACAAAATGGTGTATACCATTGTCATTTGTTTTTCTCCTATTCATTGCTTGTTAGTGTTATGTTTTTGGCTTTTGTAACTTCTCAACAGTTTGTATGACATCCTGTTTTGTAACCTTTGTTTTGTTCTTCTCTATCTATTTTTTAGATTATCTGTCTTGTGTTTTCTGTGAGTGGCTTTCCTTCTTACTATTCGTGGGTGAAGATATCCTTTTTCGAAATTAGTTTCTATATATATTCTAACCTTAATAATTTTAAATCTGAAATTTCAAACTAGTCTGAAAAAACTTTAAGAGCAAGCAAAAACTTTTTTCATATTAATTAGAAAAATAAAATCGTGTATGTTTGATTAAATAATTGTAGTTTTTAATTATTCCTCTATATTTGATATTTAAATCCTTTTATTAAAATGTGTTTTAATGACTGTTTTTTTTTGCCATCTTGCTCAGAATGTTATGATTTGTTTCACTTGCTTTTATGTGATACCAGTACTAGAGCAAAGAATACACTAGAACTAAAAATGCTTCCTTCTACACATTTCTAGTTCATTTCACCTAAACCATATTAATCCAAGTTAAAATGTTGGAAGTTCATGTTAGCATTACTGCTGTAGCAATTCTGGTCTTGATCATACTATTATTTCTAATTGGACTTCTGGTATACATATATCCGGTAAGTTTTTTTAGTAATAAATATTTCTGTGGGTCTAAATAAATTTCCCATCATTTCTCTGCTTAGCTTAGTTAAATTATCACCTGTCAAAGGTTCTTGGAACAAATTCATCCACTAGTTAATCGGTTGTATCTTTGGACACTGCCAAGGTACTCAGTGGATGATGTATAAACCTAGTGCAATGTTGGATTGTACTTGGTTGAATAATACTTTTTAATCGAAAGGTTTCAGGTGCGAAACTGGTTTTAGCTAGTCGGTTGTGTCCTTGGGCAAAGCACTCTACGGACATTGCCTGAGCCCAGCGGATTATCGGTTTTACCAAATTGAATGAACGTGTCTTTCATATACAACACACTACAATAGCTCCAGTAACCAGACGGTGAGCACGAGGTGATCTGACGATTGCCCGTGTGTTAAACCCCTTGGTTTTTCCATTCACAGGGATAAACATGAATATCCTATCCTACCACTGTAGGGATTCAGGTATTACTTGGGGCTTGAGTGCCTATGGCTGGCACTGAATATGACTTCAAGTTACTTAGCTATTGAGACTCCAGTGCAATAATAGATTGTACTTGGTTTAAATTTAACTCACTCATGAACACATAGGGTTCAAGTAAAGAAACAACTGTTCCTGGACCTGATGTTTCTGATGCAAAGTAAGAGTAACTTTCGACTTTGGTATCTGTATAAGCATTGCTTTTAAATATTCGCAATTATAGGGCTGTAAAAATGCTGGGGGCGTAATAAATTGTCAAATCACCCCACCACCAGGTTACCAAAGCTATCACAATGTGAGCTAACCATCCGCGATATTTTGTTTAAAGAGATGGCAATAAGAGTGACATTGAAAGAGCTGGCTCACTGCATGCATATCTCTGCAATCTCCATGCCGATTTTAAACATGAAGGGGCGGTGTCGTTTCACCATGGAAAACAACTTGTTATTTCCATCTCGAATCCTAAATTCTTTGCACCCCGATCCCAGGTTTTCCAGTTGCCATGTGAGTCAAATGCTTGGTCGATATTTTTATTGCATTTAACTATACATTCCTTGCTTAAATCAACTATATATGTACAAATGGTTATCATCAGTTTTTTTTTGCCAAATATAAGTTAAAATTTACCTGAATATGTTCAAAATATAATGATTTATTCACATTTTAAATTTTTATTCAATTTTGGGAACCTGAAAAAAGATTATTCATACTTTTCTGATTTTTAATGATTAACATTTTTTCATATCTGGCTGAAAAGTATGAAGTAAATATTTTCTTATATTTCCTAGCATTTCTCTATGAATATTGGCGCCCATTAATTGGGGAAGAAAGCTTTCTTTTTGCAAAGGACATTGATGTGTTTAGAAGAAGAGATTATCTGGATTTCAAAGTCAATAGAAATGTTAAGGAATTTTATGCAAAAATATTTCGTTTGGTAGGTACTAATTGAAATTATCATTTAGAAAATATATTTACAAATTCGTATCCAAAGACAATGTAAATTAAATATCTACATTCAGTTGGCTGTAGAATTAGAAACCAAATGGGAAAAACAACCAGAAGACCAACATATCCCTTTAACTCAACATTTGAAAGGTTTGGCAACTAAAGCTGTTTGTCAAATGATGTTTGGAGATAATTATGCTGATGGAACAAAAGTGCTTGAACTTTATCGAGCATGGGATAAGGTTTGGAACTATTTGTACTGGTTGCTAATCTATTCCTATTACCATTTGACTAACTGATAATGTGGTAAAGTGCTAATTCTTATGAAATATATTTTTATTCCTTTGTGTTGTACTATTAACTCTTTCCCTCCCAACTCGCCATATATCGCGAGTTGGTGGTAAAACATGGCATCCCGACTGTACATAAATGGGTGCAAATCTAAAAAACGATTTCTCCGCAATGCGTAATGGTAGAGACCTCAGCTATGGCTCATTCGATCAAGGAAACCCTATATTTTATTCTCTGTGATTATCGTGGAGAAATATTAAGAATGCGAGGAGTGATAGCCTTTCTTTTTCAAGGCTTCGCCTCTTATTTCTATCGATTTTACACGAATTTACACGTGACTAACTCAGCCAATAGGAGTCGTGTTAACTTGCAGAGAAGCTCTTTTTGTCAAGCAAGTCTTTCTTTACATTCTCTGTGAATTTCGTGCCGTTGAGATAAAAAGGAGAGCGTTGGTGACGTTTTCGCAGCAGGCGGTTATGCTCGTGTTCACCAAAGCATGAATCCAACTGGGCCTGCTGTACTGCTGAGCGCACGATAAAGAAAAAGGCGGCGAGACTAGCTAGTTCGGTGTGCCCTGCTTCGAAGAATATTGGATATAGTATTTGTGTTTGTTTACTTTTGTATGCCCTTTTTACACTTCCTTCACTGTTCTTTTTTATACTTTTTACTATTTTAGTTCTACAAAACTAAAAACTTCAATGCGTTTTGGTTCAATTTTTCATAATATAGTTAGAATAAAGGGCAATTTCAATTAGGAATAGTAAAAAAACTACTAAAGATAAAAATACAGTTCGAATTTTCCTGAGTACAAAAACTATTATACAATCTACATTCCAATTTTCATATCATTTGGGCATTCCAATAATAAGTGAGTATTTCCTTTGTCAGTGCACCTCAAATTTTTCAAAGTCGAGCAGAATTTTCTTTGCATAAAAAGTGGTGTTCACTAAAGTTTACATAATATATTCTTTATTAGAGGTAGATTTTAGATGTGCAGCTTGTTTAAAAGAGGGATAAATTATCTTTCCAACCATACTAAATATTAAATCATAGCATAAACTTTAGAAAAACTGTGCTAATTTGAAAATGACTAAAAATTGTAAAAAACACTGCGGGACGGCATGTTTGAATTAATGCATTTGGCCGGGAGTGAAAGAGTTAAAGATAAAATAAGAGCAATTTTCAGGTTACCTAAACCACAGTCAGATTAATTGAGTGTGTTCAGTATTTGTTGTAAGTTTTTGATCAATTAGTTTAATTCTGCTTAATTTAGGCAATGTTCATTCTGTGTACATTGCCTTACCCAATAACAAAAATGTAGTTGAGATACAGATCAAAACAAGCATGTGTCTGGTCGTCTTATTTCAGATACCACCCATCCATCCAACCATACTTCTATTTTAATTAGTTATTTGTCTCTTAACCAGTGCTGGAATGAGGTAATGGCTGCAAGCAAAATGGAACCAACTAAATCGGAATCAGTTGAGAAAAAATGTAAATTATTTTTTTTTGTCTGAATTAATTCTTGGTATAGAAATTACATTCAGTGGGGTTTAAGGTGTTATTTAATTAAATTTGATAAGTAGCTAAAAAAATTAAAATTAATGTACAATTCAAGACACGTATTAAAAACATCCTGGTTAATGTGAAAACATAAACATGCATTCAGCGATTAGTGAACTACGGAAGTTAATGGAAAATGCCATTGAAGAAAGATGGAATAAGTCCAAGTCTCTTGATGGAATAACTCTGCTGGATGGCCTGCTTTCATCGCAAACATCCGACTCTAAGGATCAACTGACTTCTGAGCAACTTCTTTGTGATGTCATAACCATGTTTACGATGGGTGTGCAAATTACCACAGCAGGTAATGTTAAAGTAAAGAAAGTCTTAAAAATCTTTGGTTAACCGCGAATATGGCCAAATAACTTTATAGGTTTCTATTTGGAAGTGACACATATTGTTTTTTTTGTTCGATTTTTTTGTGAAATGCTTTGACATGGGTGTCTTATCCTCCCAAAAATTTTAAGAAGGAATTATTGGATTAGTCACATTTTAGTTGATGAGTTTAAAACTGGTCGTTTGAGCCGTTGTGTCCCTGGGCAGACACTAAGTGGACATTCCTGTCTACGAGGGTTTGAGGTAATCTAATGCTTTCCCGTGTAATAACACTACCTTCATTTTCCCATTCACGTGGATAAACATATATTTTTTCATCCTATCATAAACCTAATCTGTCAAAAAAATGACAAAGAATAGCTTATAGCAAATTGAATAAAAATATGCCTGTTAGAACATTTTATAAGCATTTTTTTAATTAGGTATCTACTTTTGGTGATGTCTGCTCTGCTGGCTATCTTTTAAAATAAACGCTCAATTTCAGTTTTGTGTTGGAGTTGCTATTTTGTTGCATCTAATAAAGAAGTGCAACGAAAGTTGAAGAACCAACTGAATGAATCCAAGTCGCTGGACATTATGCCCGAAACTTTAATGGATATGGAGTATGTCACTCAGAACGAGTCGTGTGAAATTCTGGCATGTGGTGTCAGTAATTAAAATATTGTTGAAAATTGTAGTCACCTCTTGCTCACAAGAGTTTACAAATTGAATTTTGACAATTGTGTCGATGAATGTTTAGGTTTAAAGAGTTGTCATATTTTCAACCAACTCAAAATTGTATGTTGACAATTTCCGGCCAGTTACATCAATTGGAGCAGTCTGCAACTTTGTTGGATTGCAAGTGTAAAAAAGTCTTGCATTTTTCCATTCATTGGGATAAAACAAACATATCCTGAAGTTATACATTTTATTTTATCAAAAACTAATTGTAGGTACATGCAAGGCATTCTGAAAGAAAGTGTGCGGTGCAGTGGTATGTTTTCCTTTGCTGGTCGGGTGGAAGACATAGATATCACTGTTCAAAACCATCTTATACCCAAAGGAGTAAGTTCGTGCCCAGTTAATGGTTTGTTAGATGAGTAGTAGACATTTGTATTCTTAGGAGTGGGAATTCATGTACCTCCTTAAAATTAAAAGGTATTCTACTTAGTTAAAACACTATATGATGTCGTATCATGACTATTTGTTATCGTACAACACTTAAACATTTTAGACACCAATTCTTGAAGCAATCATGACTGAAATGAGATCAGAAGCATTTTCATGTCCAGATGTGTAAGTTTTAACTTACTACTTTTACTAATATTAATAATTTTTAACATTAGTTCTTTTGTAGAAAAGGTTATAATAGCATTTTAAGTAGATTTTGTTTTATTTAAGTTTTTAAAAATATGATTTAGTAGTGAAAATAATCTTTAAAGCAATAGCTAATTTCGGGTTCTTGGTAACTTCCATAGTCTATATTTATTTGTTTTTTAGTGAACTTTATTTTATGCTATGCACCACAGTGGTATTTTCTGAATTACACCAATTGGTTTTAGATTTAATCCAAAGAACTTTACCAAAGACAACAACCATCTAAATCCTTTGATCTTCATTCCCTTTGCTTTTGGAGGTAGTCGACATAAACCGGAGGAAAGGTAAATGTTTGAATAATATGAATCTTGGTGGGATGTAACTTTGCATTTAAAAGTGTAATCACTTCCTGTATTTGCTGCATTTGTATATTTATGGTTGTTAATTTTTATTTAATGTGTTATATCACAATTTCTGAAGTAACTTAACTGCTGGCAGAGCTGTTAAGACAATGACCGGTCTGTTTAATAAAGTCTCCTGTAAAACCCTTTTTTCCAGTCTTGTGTATCTTCTTGCTGCGGTCACAGTGTCTTCATTGTTTCGAAACCTGCAAGTGTCGTTGGCTGGAAAAGAAATTGAACCGTTTGCCGCTAACTTCGAATCGTTTGTAGCCATGCCCAGCACTGAAGAAATCTGGGTGACAGTGAGCAAGGAAAAAGAAGTTGAGAATGTTGGTTAAATTGTATAAAAAAGGATTGTTTCCAATGACTTGTACATGGCTTTGCATAATATATTCTTTAACGATATAGTGGTGCTGGTGCGCGTATATTAGTTAGTGCAATATGAAGCAGTTTGGTTTAAAGAAAAAATTAATCGTAATTCCGAATTGCAGTTTTGTTATGAATTTATGACGTATTATTGGTTAAAGTCCTGTCATGAAGTACTTCCTTGCAAATATACCACAGTTTGTTAAACAGATTTGTTTTATGGTCAGGTAGGTGGAACTGAATGACAGTCGGATAAATTTATTAATTAGTTCTGCAACGATTTATCGATAGTCGCCATACTGCTCCGTGTCGATACTAATAAATGCGTATCGCGATTATCTTATCACAAAAACTTTTCCTAAAAATGCGTCTTGAGCATCAGTAAAAATAGCGTTTATGCACTTACAAACTCATTGTTATGTCGAACGCATTATTATTGGGGCTAATATGTCATTATATGATACTGTTTTTTTATACATTCGCTATTACGGGCCGTAATTTACGGCCATGGTATCGTGTGTTTGGAATTATACAAGCTAACTTTCCTTATCTACAAACTAATATAAAGGTAAAAAGCATGTGAATTATTTTTTACATTTACATTGGCGTATTGCTTAATTAAATTTAACTAGAATACTTAACGAACGCAAATTTACGAACTACGCTTATCAGCCTCTGGCCAACTCTTGTTGCTGTCGCTGATACCTCGCTTATTCCAGCAGTAAGTATAAAAAATGTGTTAGGATTTGCACATAGATTTAAATGTTTAATGGCACTATATAAAAATTATGTTAAACCTTATTTAAATACAAACTATAGCTTTGTTGTCATCAAGAAACGCATTTTAGTCCATTAGACGTTTAGTTTAGATGTTGAGAATTCCTAGGTTTACTAAGCAGGTCTAATCCTAATTATGTTAAATTAGTTTGTCTGTTGTTGTACTGCGAAGGTTTAGCAAAAGCTGTTACAAGTGGTAAGCTCCATCGGTCACTGGTCAGACAAAAACGTTTATATTGGGACCTTCACTATGGGCTATACTAAAATGACGTCTAAAGCATGTACACTGTGATAGGACCTCTTCTGGAATATCCCAAGTCGTGTATGGTACTGCAGCAGTTACTACACTTCTTCACAAATCTGGGAGGCCTATATAATATTTATGAAACAGCATGTAATGTTGTGTTTTAGCTGCGTCCAACTGTGGCATTGAAACAACAGGACTCCGCAAGTTTCTGAGCATTTGGGTATTTGACTTTTAATATTATTAGGAACTCTTGTACAATATATCACAATAATGCACCAAATGAACTAACAAGAGAATTTGAAAATTGGAATAAATAATTTTTAGACTTGCCAACATGTGAATCTATGTTATTGGCATAGATCTAATAATTAAACAAACCAAAGCGTACATATTAAACAAATTCTCTTCAGTAATCCGGATGCCTTTCCATTATCATTGCATGTCCCTGTTGATGGTGATTGTTAAAATTGTTAGGTTTACAGGTAGTACAACGTTGATTGTGTGTATGGTAGCCCACAAATTAAAACCAGGGATTGGGCAATCTGATAATGGCTGTGTGACAACACACCCAAGCTTTTCAAACCCCGGGGAAAACCAATATTCTTGTGTAAAGATCCATTGGTATAAAAATGAGTTGCTAAAACTTGGTTCAATCCACTAAAATCTTAATAGTATTAAATAGCTATAGTATTGTTTTATTTTAAGGATTTACAGTTCTATATAAATATAATCAGTAGATCTTTATAAAAATTACAAACCCTACACATTAGTACTACCCAAAATATTAGATAATCACTATTTTTACTTTAATTCCATTCATATAAATAGTAATGTAAAGAAAATTTTGTTTTAAAGAGGTTTAGGAATTTAAGACAATTCTAGAATATCCGTATTTTTTTATTTTTACACTTCCAATTATAATTTTGTATAAAGTCAAATTTTCCTTACAATTCCACCAGCAGCACATGCAGCAAGCAGAGCATACGTTCCATCTTCTGCTTTTAGGCGGTTCGCGCATGTTGTAACCAGTCGACAACCTGTTGCTCCAAATGGATGACCGATTGACAGTGATCCTCCCCACAAATTGAACTTATCCATTGAGGGTGCACCAACCTATAGTGTTAAACATCAGTGGGGAGAAAGCCGCTTGCTTTTCTTGCTTTTAAGTATGATATCGGTCAATAGACCATTGGCAGCTATATTTATTTCCCGATGACAACTATATGGATAAAATTAATTGATATCGGAATTCTTTTAAGATTTATAATGTAGCTTGAACCCATACCTTTCCAGGTCGGTTCATGTGTTTCTGAGCGAAGTAGTCAGACTCCATTGCTGCCAGGTTCGCAAGAATTTGGCCCTAAACACAAAAGCTGTTAAAGAATTTAAAGTTCTTACCAAATTAAAAAAGAAAGGAATCACAATGTATTATTGTACCATTGACAAAATGACAGTGGGCACAGGTCAAATGGTAAATATAGAGTATATATTATTTTCTTCAAAGCTGCATTAGTAATTTTCCCACAAATCACATTTTCTGGTGGTAACTATGAATAAACCCATTAATACACATTTCCAACCCTCCAGGATACTAATAACAAAGTTCTACAAATCTACTAACAGCAAAAGCTTCGTGGTATTCAACAACATCAATGTCGTTTAGGGTGAGCCCAGCTTTTTCCAGCACAGTTGGTGTGGTGTAAGCTGGTCCAAGCAGCAGCTGGTCTTTCGGTTCTTGTGACATGTAAGTGTAATTTCTGCAACCGATAATAGAATCTTAGATTAAAGTAAATAGGGTAATATGCAGTGACCTAAACTACCTATAACGTCACAGTAGAGTGGAATCATTTAAAGGACGACCCGTAGTTCGTTATGTCTAGTTATCAATACAATAAATTTTCTTAAATTTTAAATTTTTACCACAAAATAAACAAGCAATGTTACTAATTTAGCCAAGGAGTTAACCTTCCATTGCTTAAGAATATCGGAATGATTTTAAGCTTAAATGATTTATTGAAGATAATAGAGCATTTAAACTATTACCGGAGATATGCCTTCGGTTTAAGCCCCATTGCCTTTGCTTTCTTTTCCTCCATTAAAAGAACTGCACTTGCTCCATCACTCTGTGGAATAAAGTTACATTATTATGGACGGATGATCGCAGTTATTTTGGCTGATTTTAGAACAATCCGTTTAATACTACTGACAATGCAAGTCGTACAGCATATGAAATAATAAGTACGATTCAAGGAATGGGGAGAAAAGTTACCAAAAATGAGGAGTTGGCGGCAGTAATGGTTCCGTGTGGTTTTACAAATGCTGCTCTCATTTTGGCCATCTTTTCCATTGGTGTAATCCGAATACCATTGTCACTTGTTACAGGTTCTGCGACACCTTGAGACATGCTTTAACTTTATAACGTTTATTTTTGACGAAGTAATTGGTTCAGAACCAATTTTAGGGAAATTTCAAGCA
>CH002840.1:901477-932855 GCA_000149265.1 Ciona savignyi
AGTACATCGGAAAGCTTTCCTTCTTCAGTTGCCTTTTTCGCCAATGTGTGTGACCTTGTTGCATATTCATCCTGTGCCAGTCTGCTAATACCAAAGGCAGCAGCAAGTCTATCAGCTGAATGTCCCATGACTTCATCGGTGGAAAACTCAGCGATGGCTGGCAGCTGTAGACGCACCCACAACATTCAAAATACTGATGTTCTCATAAAAAAATACTTTTCATCGAAAAGCCATAACCAATACCATGTAACAAGGGGAAAACAAATTAAACCTGAGGTGTTAAAAATAATAATCCATATACTTTCTGTATTAGATCTAAACATAAATTTCACAATAATAAAACAAATACAATACTTGCCTCTGGACTTAAATATCTCACTGGGCTTCCAATAACTTTTGCTGCATGCCCTAACATTCCCATTGTTGATTTGGTCTAGTAAAACAAGAAGGATAAAGTTGCATTAAGTTTCAATTTAGAATACACGTATTATTACTTTTCCTGAACAATTTGAAAGTTTGCGCAATACGAATTTAACTTTGCTGAAGTACGGTACTGTAAATTATTTTGGTACAAATCAGCAGTAATTTAGTAGGCTAAATCATGCAATTCAGTGTCCGGACGATTACTTTGGTGGGTTAGTACGAAAACCTTTTATGCAAAAGATTGAAGGTTTGGAACTGGCCGCTACCTAGTCAGTTGTTTCCGTGGGCAAAGCATTTAACAAACATTGCCTAAACCTAGTGCAATGACGGGTTCTACAACATTGAAAAAAAGTCTGAATTATATGTCTAAATCTAAGTTTGGGCATAAACTGAATAATTCATCCTATCCAGTGGATGATCAATAAGCTCACCATGAGCGTGACGTGGTAACTCATAAATACCCAACCACACACAGTTTGTCACCTTATTCATCTGGAGCATAAGAGATCGCATCTTTCTGTTGAATCTGATTGGAACATCAGACATGAAATCTACCCCGCCAGCGACAACTGTGTCCATTTGACCACTCGCAATCATATTGAAACCTGTGATGCGGTGTAGAACATAAAAGCCGCAGTTACAATTCTCATTTGCAATAAAAATAATATGACAATGTAAATGGTATCATTGCATTTCTGCCTTTCACCTTATATAGGGCATTTTTTTACTTTGGCTAACAACACACAACTAGTTAATGGCCATATAATTAATAACGTGGATCAGGCTTTACAACAGTATCAATAATATAAACCAAACATACCGGTGGTCATAGCTTGGTTGGATGATATACAAGCTTGAGTGACTGTATGTGCTGGGGTTTTATCCGATATTCCTGCACCAAGTGCAGCCTCTCTTGCAATATTTGATGTCTTTCCTTCCTACGACATTTACAAAACAAGGTTGCTACTCAATTACTAAAAAATACAAAAATTAATAATTACTAAAAAAGTTTTTTTTTAACAAAAGTGTATTATTTAAATTCTTATTGAAAAATCTATTTTGAATAAGATGAATTACTTGGATGACAGTGCCAATAACAACATATTCAAGTTTATCTTTTGGAATTCCAGTTCTCTTCAGCAAGCCCTTAATAGCTTCACGTTGCAAGTCATGAGGCATTAGGTTCTTGTACCTGAAACAAATTTTGTAATAATTCCCAACTCTAGTCACTAATTTATACACAAAGACATCATTGACTTTCAAACCACTAAGAAGATATTAACAAAGGTTTTAATTAAACAAACAAACAAAGGTTTTTTAACCTTAAACAAAGGTTAAAAATTTACATTTGATAAGTTAAGAAAACAATTGCATTGGTCGAAACTACGAATAGGCACAGCCGGATTGCTAGAGTTTAATCCGTTAAATAAAAGTCCAGTACCAATTAGAGAATAAACTAGTATTGTACAGCCTAATTTCTTGGGACGCTTTTGGCATTAATGATTTATTGTTGTAATAGCCCATACCTCTCATAATGTCCATGTGACAGGACTAAGACAAAAGTGGCTTGTTGTTCTACTTTATACTTACTGAGTTCCAGACATAAGAAAGGGAGTTCTTACACCTTCAACAAGGACAACATTTCTAGCATTCGAGTTTCCCAAAGTCGCCCTTGATTTCTTAGCACTTTGGTTTCGAGTGGAACTTAAGCAACGAACAGATCCTGGGGATAAATAGAAAACACATTAATATATTTTTTACAGATACTAGTCTTTTTTCATTGTTAGAATGTGTTGTTAAACTTAATTAAAGTACATAGATAGAGGTAGTTATAAGCAGCTGGGTTTTAAATTTATGCCGACAAGTGGCAAAGCAACATACACTTTACTAAGGGTACTACCTTCCATGCATAGCCTGTTGGTAAACAATTTTTTATAAAAATGATTGACTGACCTTGAACGTGTGAGGACTTTGGAGAGAATTTACAAACAGCTTTTCCGACGCTGGACATCATGCTTCCTTTAATACAAACTTAAAAAACTAAATGGTTTAATTTATCCAAATGATCCTGCAAAAACACATACGAGTCGAATTTATACTAGTTAAAACATATAATAAATACCTTATACCAACTTCGGAGGTTAATCATCAGAAATTATTAAAGTCTATTCTATTTGAAGAAAATCGGAACCTACAGTGGTTACCATCGTATTTTCACATTTCGTTTTACAAAACATTTTTTATATAAGGTGCTCATTCGCTTTTAATTAAAAATTATACTACCACTTTATGGGTTGGCTTACTTGAATTGTTAACAGGTATAGTTACTTAGTTTACAATAGTTTCATGTTTAAATAAATTTTATTTGTAAATTAACATATTGAATGAGCATCACTGTTTAGAGGTTATTGGGTTTTTAATTACAAATGGACTTTGGAACTAGCCAAATCTGCGTAACTTTCTAGAGTTCTTGTTGAAAGGAATGGGTATTATAAGTAACGTAGACTGGTAATATTAATAGTATTTCATCGCTGTTTCGTGCCGCCACTACAACGCAACTTATAATTTTTTGCGATAGATCTATTCTACCGGCAAAGTGACCTCTAGCACGCATGACTGATTATTGAGATTCAGAAATTTGTAAACGTCTAAAGTTATTTAATTCAGTTGTGTAATTGTTCTGTAATAGCGTTGAGCGTCATTTTTACCATGTTTAAATTTAAAAGGAATAAATTATTCTCTATAAATTCCATTTTGGATACCTTTGTTTAGCAGGTGCCAGCCTGTGGTTTGCTTGGTTCTAAATTTTTATTTTTTGAACGTTTAAGATGACTTCTCTAATTCGAACATTTAACCTTGCAAGAAATAATTCTTTCAGCCGCTGGGCATTACTAAATCGAGGTGAGATGTTAACTAAATGTTGTTGGTATTTTATTTTTAATTCCATGAATATATGTATTTTTAAGATATAAAATTCATAAATGTATATATTCCAAAGAATAATTATAAAAATTATATGAATGTTCTTTCTTTTCAGGTTCCGGTGGAAGGCATCTGTCAGTTTCATCCTTATTAAACGGTAAACTAACATTAATATATAGTATAACTGTCATGCCAAAAGTGTATATTTAGAGTTTCACTACTCTATGGGGCCTGACAGGACAATATTCTACTTGACATTGGTGCGGTAATTTTCTGCATGACCGTAGTAAGAGGGACAAGGGGTCCTTTTTAACACTAACGTAAGCAGGATAAGGGTATATCCTAATATAACCCCTCCTGCTCATGTAGTGACGAAAATGCTTCTTCCGGCTCATGATATACCATGTCCCTCTTGTTTTATAAACCCCAAGTTAATTATGAAATACCCTGTCCTGCTCATGTTGTGACCGAAAAAACTTTGTTCCGCCCCGCAGATTGGTGAAGCCCTATATTTAAGCATAACACATACAAACTTTGGTTCATTGAGTGTGATCTAAATAAAACCTAAACCCGCAAGTCCTTAATTTTCAACCATTACTATACTTGTATTGTTTGGGTTTTTACAATCCTATAATCTTTTTTTTCAGGTAAAAATCTTAATGTTGATTATCAAGATGACATAGCAGTTGTAAGATTGGACAAAGCAAATTCTAAGGTAAAAATAAGTTACATTGTTAAAACCCAGCAAAAAGTAATATGATTTATAATAATGTATTGTGTTCAAGTACCTTACCTATTGTTCTGATATTTATAGTTTTTAACACACTTAGATGAACACATTAAGCAAAGAACTGATGGAGGAATTTGAAGAAGTTTTCAATGAAATTCAGCGCAACAAAGCGGTGAAAGGAGCTGTTCTTATTTCCTCCAAACCTGGAAGTTTCGTAGCTGGTGCTGATATAGAGTGAGTTAAGGAGCTTTTTAAAATATTTTTTTGAACTAAACCTTATTAGGCCAATAACTAAATGTGCATTATTGAAATTAATTTTAAAAGGGGAAATTTTATAAAATGATTCACTATTAAATGTGTATAAGGTATATACTGAAGTTCTAAGGTGGATTTGTGTAATTTTTATTTTAAATTCTGTTTTTAACTGATGATTTGTAGAATTTAAGTATTTAAGGTAATTTGTTTTAAGATTATAGGTGCTCCCATTTTAGTATTTAGTTTTACTCAGATTATTTGCCAATTCTAAATTCTGTGGTTAATTTTTATTAACCACATGAAGAACACATATCTACTTGTTAACTTTTGAAGCTATTTTTCACCTCAGTTAATTTGTTGCAGTATGTTGAAAAACGCTGGTGGTGAAGCCGAGACAACCGAATTATCAAAAAATGGACAAAATCTATTTAATGCACTTGAAAAGAGCAAAAAGCCTTTTGTCGCCGCAATTAATGGAGTTGCACTTGGTGGAGGTCTTGAGGTATTCTTTGATGGTTTATAATTTAAATAAAATTATAAAAACTATTTTTGGGATAAACATTTCAGTTAAATTGGAATGGTATTTTGATGGTAAGAATACAAAAAAGAATAATAGTTCAAAATTTTAAAATGGAAACTAAACTACCAATATACAAGACATGAATTACCGTGTATCTATGCATTACACTTCCTACTTTGAAAGTGGAGAACTTCAACTTGCAACTATTACTTCCTCCAGTGCCACATTCGTGGCAGAAAGTTTGATTTTAAACTAATACAGTTGTTTTGTCAAAAAGATATGCAAGATTTTGTTTTTAATATGCTTGCAAATGAGATTGTGGCTTTATATTCACATCGTTTGATTTTCAGCTCACTTTGGCTTGCCAGTATAGGATTGCTACAACTGACAAGTCAACCAATCTAGGGGTTCCTGAAGTAATGCTTGGGCTTTTACCAGGTATTATTAATAAAAAAACTGCTCCCTTTTAAAGTTAATAAACTAACTGGTTCCATTTTTTTATACTTTTTAAAAATGGATGTTTACAATTTTTCTTATGTTTTTTTCCCCATTTTATTTATTAAATTTTTATAATAGATAATTTGTTTTGTTAAGTGAAATTTACAACCGTAATTAAACCTGATAAAAATATATAATATAATACAAGGTGCTGGTGGTACTCAGAGACTGCCACACTTGGTTGGTGTGGCATCCGCTTTGGATATGGCTCTGACTGGCAAGATGATCAAACCGAAGAAGGCCAAAAAGATGGGACTTGTTCATCATTTAGTAGAACCGCTTGGTATTTTTCTTGCATTGTTTTATGTTTAACTTTCAATGAGCATGTTTCATCTCTCTGGTCTTGGTCCCATTGGTAATACTGAAAATAGCCGTTTTTGCATAAAATTTATATTAACTTCCCGCAACTATAACAATTCCAAAAGGTTGATACTTTTTTTGGAAATTCTTTTTACTTTTGGAATTTTGGTTATTCATAGGCCCAGGACTGGCTGATGCTGATACGAACACAAGGCAGTACCTTGAGAAGGTGGCGGTTGAAACTGCACGTGGAATCGCCAACGGAACTGTGAAGATTCCACCAATCAAACATTCCACACAAGACAGTGAGTTTTTTCCAAAATGATGAAAACAGCCTTTTATTGTTTAGATATAACGCTATAAATCAATTGGCATAGGTGTGTCTTGTAACTAAAAAGTACACAGTAGATGTTATTGTTTAAGCTTTTTTAATGCCAGTAAAACTGGTTGATTTGAGGAGAATCATCACTTCTTTCTGGTTTCCAGGAGTCATATCCTACCTCCTGAAGTTTGGTGCCTTTCAAAATTACTTTTTCAATAAGATGATAAAAGGAAAAGTGATGAAACAGACAAACGGATTGTTTCCCGCTCCCCTTCTGATTGCTGATGTGAGTTTGGGCTTTTTAGGGGCGTACTTAAATTAATATCTGCACCCTTTTACCTAAATAAGTTAAAATGCAGTGCAACTGTAACTTTGAAAAACCATATGCGATCAACACATGTATAAGCCCGATATGCAATCAACATGTACAACACCTACATAAAAGAGATCTATATACATAAATATATTGGAGCAGTTAATGTGGCAATATTGTTATTAAGCCTATATATCTACCAGATGCACATTCCAACCTTTATATAGCAGAAACATAACTCTAAAAATTATTATTCGTTGGTCAAATACCACAAAGCTGTATGTAATATGTTTTTAACTTTGAATTTAAAATTAGTTTTATATAAAACTGCTCCTTTACTACATGTCGTTATACAGGTGATAAGAGAAGGTGTGATAAACGGTGCAGAAGCTGGTTACAAAGCAGAGGCTGAAGGATTCGGAAAGTTGTCCCAAACTAATGAGTCAAAATCGCTCATTGGTTTGTATGACGGTCAAACACACTGTAAGAAAAATCGATTTGGAAACCCTGCCAAACCTGCGAAGTAAGTAATCCATGATTTTGATCTGAAATTGCTCTTATTTGTTTTCTGTTCAGTTATCACTTCAAAAAAAGCTTTAGCAAAATAATTATTTCAAAATTGTATTGTTTCAAGACTTTTCCTAATCAAACTTTAGGTCTTATTATTTAAATATATTATGTTCAGTTACAAAATGACAGCATTTTAAGAACACTTTTTGGATTAAAAGAAGGTCTTGTTAACAAATTTCATTAGCTTGCTTTACCATACATTCTTTTCAGTGAAATAGAGTTAAACCATCTAACTAAAGGTGCCTTGGACCCACCCTTTACTTTTTTCTTTAGTATCTTTGTAGTTGCTATTCTTACATCTCTCAAATCCACAGGTATTGGGTGTAACTTGGGACCTAAATCGCCTATAGACATAATATAAAGGTGGGCACAGCCCCATTACTGTAATGTATTGTATTGCATTATAAGTTCCAACCTAATTATCATTATCAGGAACATAGCTGTGCTTGGAGCTGGTCTGATGGGAGCCGGTATTGTGCAAGTCAGCATCGATAAGGGGTACAATGTTGTGCTCAAGGATTCCTTTTCTCCCGGACTTGCCAGGGGACAGGAGCAGATTTACAAAGGCTTCAACACCGCTTCAAAAAAAAAGAAGATGACTACGTATGGATAAAAACAAATTTAAATATACTTTTTTATGGTTCTGCCGAGTCTTTTAAAAGACCAATTATTTTTTTGGGGATGTTCATTGCAAGAAGACTTTCTGTTGTTTTAATAATTAATGTTAATAACGTTAATATCATTTTCATATTAAAGATATATCAAAATATTATTATTTTTTATCATTAATTATCAGTAAGGAATTTGTTTCAACCTTAATTTTTGTAATTTTGTGTGTGCTTCTGCAAAGCATTCTTCCTAGAAAGGACATATGTGTATTGCATTCATCCAGTTATGGTTCTGGCCTGAAGGACAAAATGGGAACATATTCCACATAAATATAGGGCCTACTTGCGTGTAATATACACTATCAACTAGTTTCATTAAACACATGCACTCAATATCAAAAACCAAGTTCTGCAACTGCCTGAATCCATAATACATTCATTAGTTTCTTTATTAGTAAAAACTCTGATCAACAATCCAGCTATATTGTTCAGTTTTGAACGAGATGCAATAATGGCGAAGTTGGATGCCACTCTGTCATATGATGCATTGCGCAACGCAGACATGGTTATTGAAGCAGTATTTGAAGACATCGATATCAAGCATAAAGTTGTGAAGGAAACTGAAGCAGTAAGTTGTGATCGATAAGACTGACATTTAACTTCGTTAAATTTCATTACTGTTTTTAAATAAACCCTACTCTAATTAAAATTCTAAAGTTTAAAAGTTATTTATGATAATAAATATATGTTATTAGGAAAATAAAATATTATTTAAAACTTTGTTTGTAATTCCTATTTAAACAACAGGTGATTCCTGAACATTGTATTTTTGCATCAAACACATCCGCCCTACCCATCGGTGATATTGCAAAAGCAAGCAAGAGACCTGAAAAGGTAAAAAGACTTATTAAGACCCACTCGAGCATACTATACCACTGACAAATGGGTTTAAAACAACTAAGAATGATGCAACTCGCAGGTTATCGGAATGCACTATTTCTCCCCTGTCGACAAGATGCAGTTGCTCGAGATCATTACCACGGATACCACATCGAAGGACACCGTGGCATCTGCTGTCCAAGTTGGACTGAAGCAGGGAAAACTTGTGATCGTGGTCAAGGTAACATTGTTGTACACAGTTTAAAACAATTAAATGCGCAGCAAAACACACACTACGAGGTAGCATTTGATTTTATTAGAAGGTTTGCTTAAAATTTTATGAAATTACATTTTTGGCAGAAGATATATGTACTTGTTATTGCAATGAGTGGCTACTTATCAATGCTGTGCTTGTTTTAACCGCGTAGATAATGGTTTATGCTGTGTTGGTTCCAACCTGCCATTGTGTGCTGCATCTCTGGCTTGAAAAAATTTTAAGTGATAATTCGTCTTTGTTAACACGGAGTAAATAAAATTAATTTTTCTTGTAAGTCAAAATTTGTCCTGGCAAAAAAACTTTGGGGAGCCATTTAGAGATCACGCATTTCTGATCACGTGTATCTCCAGTGTATAATGTCCCTGAATAACAGGATGGACCTGGTTTCTACACAACTCGGCTTCTAGCTCCCACTCTTTCGGAAGTCATTCGGATGTTGCAAGAAGGAGTAGGTCCTCAGAAGATCGACAAACTCGCCACTTCATTCGGATTCCCAGTGGGCATCGCCACTCTGCTGGATGAGGTAAATTCCATTTAAATATATGTCACTTAACAAGTACTGCTATCACGTTTGGGTTAATCATATAGATTCTATTAAATGTGTAGTTTAGCTTTTTAACCTGCCTACAATACATGAAAATTAGGTCCTGTGTAACCTGCAATATACTGACCAATAAATAGTACCGAATTACAATATGTCCAGTGTTGACAGTAAATTACATTATGTAGTATGAACTATCCACTTTTGCCTTTATCGGCTAATAATTTACACACCACGTAAATACCGCCGTTTCTGTCGGCTATCCACAAGGCATTAGTAATATCACCTTCCCGAAGGTTGGTATCGATGTTGCTGTGCATGTGTCCGAGTACTTAGGTGGGGTGTTTGGTGAACGATTTGCTGGTGGCAACGTGCAAGTTCTGAAGGACCTCGTCGCTCGTGGATGCGCAGGTTAGTCATACAGACGTCTATTCGCTTGTAGACCACAATCCAACCTGCGTTTTCTCTTGTTTCTATTCCGATGTTTACTCGCCTGTTAATACCACGATCAATCCCCACGTTTACAATTATTTCAATTTAATTATACTTTTGGTCCAACGTCCAATTTAATTATACTTTTGGTCCAATTTAATTATACTTTTGGTCGTATGCTGAACTGACGTTCAGGCAAACACTGGGAAACTGCTTTTTTATAACTCTAATATTTGGAAGCTAGGTGTCTCAGTGGAGCAATTTTGGTTCACGTTTAGAACACGCACTCGGAGCGCTGTTCTTTGTATTGTATTTGTTCTAAATACGAGGTAGTCGAAAGTAATCTCGTCAAATTATCAGAAGTATTTTCCGTGTACGTTCTGTGTAAATGTGTGTGTCAATATCCGTTGGAAACAACTCAAGTGTCGCATTCGTTCCAGGTCGCAAAACCGGCAAGGGCGTCTACATGTACTCAGATGCCAAATCAAAGAACAGACCAGTCAACGACACGGCAACTCAGATTTTCAAATCCTTTGCACTGGAACCCGTCGAAGCAGTGTAAGTGACGCTTTTACTTTGCGCGTTGTCGTTCTTCCTGCAACGCACTTAGGCACAATACTTTGGAAATTGGACATCAAGAATACAGCAGTAAAAATCGGTAAAGTGCTCGGAGATGCCAAAATTAGCTATTACATTACATTTTCAAAATAAAAACGGTTTACACTGCTCATACCTATACGAATACGTTATATACTAAGGGTTGCTAAAGATAGAAAACCACCACACCCTACTTGAATAACTGGCTTACGTAAAATTCGATTTGTCTCGATTATCGCATTCCACAAACATGAGCTTTCCATTTTTCTTCGAAAATCGAATGACGCACAATCGGCAACATCTATCGATTCGACCCAACATTTCCGTTCAATCCAGATCAAGTGACAGCGACATTCAACTTCGTCTAATTTCGAGGTTTGTCAACGAAGCGGTGATGAGCTTGCAGGAAGGAATCCTCGACAACCCGGTGAGCAAGGAGTGCCTCTCGGTTACAACATTTATCATTCATGCCCGGGAAATTGCCTGTTTATCGGTTTAGAACGAGTTTATACTTTTTAAATCAACAAAACATTTTTTTGTACTCAAATGGTTAAGATATCGGATTCCAGATAAGTCGATACGCATTAGTTTATTAAGAAATAAAGCGGTTTTGTTGTGTGGCTGAATAGTTGACGCGACCGATTTATATATATGTAGTGGTCTCGGGCAACAAGCCGATCATCGTCCGCTAAAAATATCACAGATGTGTGGGAGATTAAATCTGATCAAAATGTAAATATTCCCCGGAAACACCGGTATAGAATATGTTTATAAAAAAAGGCTAAATTGTTCCTGATTTTTGTTTGTAGAACTTTTTGTTTTTTATAATAGTTTATTTGGTTTAATATTCGTGTTTCAGGGCGATTGCGCGTAAACGAGATGGCCTAAAGCAAAATATATCTTTCAGTGTAAAGGAAATTATTTTGAGTTTGTTATTGAGAGAGCGCGGTAATTCCGTTTAACCACAAACGTTTTACGAATTAGGTCTTTTCCGAAGAGCGGTATTTGGCACCGAGTATACAACTTCGTTTATTTCAATCTAATTAATTCTAAAGTGTAATGCGCATGTGCAGTACAACAATACTGCCACTGCTTCAGGGCAGCATAAATTCTTCCGATTTTTGTTATTTAAGTTAAATTGGTGTTATGCTCGCATTGTAGCATAATATTGTCCGTTTTTATTTGTTTTAAAAAAGGAATTCTATTATTTAAAAAATGAACTATATTATATTAAGTCTGCGTTTGCGGTTATTATTTTAACTTTAAACAATAAATATTACGGCGAACACCGCCGAAAAGTTAGATCCAGAAAAGCTTCATATTTTATGCATTTGACATCGCCCTACTTTTCAGCTTGAGGGCGACATCGGTGCTGTGTTTGGACTCGGCTTTCCACCACATTTGGGAGGTAAGTCATTGCTGTATCTACATATCGACGCACTAGTTGTAAACACAAAGCGACAACACTGTATGTGGAGTGTAGCACATGTGAATAACGCAAGAGTGTAATAGTGGATGGGAATATTATTAGCGTGCGGGCTATACGAAAATAACACACGCATTTGAAATAAATTAAAATTGAGTTTAAAAACATTGCAGCAATTTTAAACTAGCGCGGCTTATGTGTAATGTAATTATCGCAACTTATGTGTACTATACACAAACAGTATTTGACATGACAAAATACTAAACCCTTTTTATTAAAATAACATAAGCACCAACGACCCTCCTATGATTTTGGTCTGGTACAAGAATTTAAAAGTGGCCACTGTTAAAAACACCCGTTCAAAACATTTGTCTGTACTGACAAAACATGCTTGGCATGATTCACTCGGTGCTGGTAGCCGAAGCTCATGTGTATTAGTTGCGGTTTTATTTCACTACGTGACCAAAGCCACGGCTCGGTGCGTGTTGACTTCCGTCTTCTCCACACACAAGGCTGTGGCTGCTTTGCAAGGATATGCTATTGTTCTCCTTTCTACGCGTTAACACATGCGGTAGCTGAAAACATAGGTGACGTAATTGATATTAAATAGTGTCGGCCTTTACTTTGTCCCGACAGTTCAACCGACATCCGAAATAATGGGATAGAAACTCTTAGCTTGCTAGTATATTGTGTGTGGGACCTTGCAATCTTGTAAAACACAAGCTTCGACGTTTCGTGTAATGTTATGCTCTCTATATTGTCTTTTGAAGTAATATCGCAAATACTTCATATGATTAAAAGACAATAATGATTAAAAACAACCACCGTAACGACCGCAATTTTTTTGTGTGTGGGATAGGGTCCAAATCCATTATGGGCCGTTTTGTATAGTTTTATGTATCGGTATGAATCGTTCGCGTTAACCATTCAGGCACACGACCATAAACACCACATTACTTGCAGGACCATTCCGCTACGTCGATTTGCACGGCGCAGCGCCCCTAGTGGAGAACATGCGCCGATTCGAGGCTGCCTATGGCGCTGCGTTCACGCCCTGCCCTTTGCTGCTTGAACACGCAAAAGACTCCAGCAAGAAGTTCCACTCGTCTTAATGGCGGCTCTGTAGTTTTTCGCTTGTATTGTTTTGTTCGGTACCGCATATGCTATATTTGAAAATTAATTTCCAATGGTACCGCGCCCTGTAACGTAAAGGAAGACAGACAAATCTCTAGAATCTCCGATATTTAGCGTTTCCACTGCTGTGTGCTGTAAAGTTCCCTTAAAGTTGGTTTCAATATTTCCCCGAAAGTTCGATTTCGTGTGGTGCACAATTTCAACCTGTTGATTTGCGTTAATAAATTATTCCCAACCTTTACGGACTGTATTTGGTAAACTTCTGCAATGAATGACGACTGTGTGGGAGCGCGATTAAATGTGAAGTAGCTTTGGAGTGAAACTGCTTTATTGTGTGAAGGGTAATGGGATTCTATTTAGCCGAGAGATTGGTGTTGGGGTTCCGGTTAAAATTAGTCGTACTGTTTCCAAACGATGAGCTGCGATGTTGTGTCAAGCTTTATAGTCCCGACTTATTAGCTTGTCGAATTAGTGCCGTTTAGCAAAAGGGTTGCAAATTTGAAACTGTTCACTAGCTAGTCGGTGGTGTCCTTGGATTTATAATTAACGGACATTGCCTGGACCCAGTGGATTATTGGGTTATACTAAATTAAAGAAGTGTCTTAATCATACACAACACACTGCAATAGCTCGGGTTACCCGATGGTGGGCGCGAAGTGATTTGACGATTGCCCGTGTGTTAACTCCCTTGGTTTTCCCACTCACGGGGTTAAACATGAATATCCTACACCAAGTGTTAGAAAAGATTGTGAGGAAACTACAAATCCCAGAAGTAAAGCGAAGAAATGCCATGAATTTTAAAATCAGTAATCAACGATTTCGTGCGGTGCCGAACTTCAACTTGATTTGCGTTAATAAATTATTCTCAACTTGTCTTGTATTTTGCAAATCTGTCAATCAACACCAGTGCGGATTTCCAGCGATGGTGTAGGCGATTAACTATTTATTCTCCCTATCCCAATGCAGACTGACCTCACAAGAACGGCTGTCTGTCATACAAAATCCTGGTACAGGAAGTCATACATTTTTTATAACCTAAAATTGAAGCTTGTAACTTTAACCTGAACTTAAAGCCCTTTCATATTTTGCTTAACAGTTTTGAGATGGTACCACTCAGTACATACATATTTTTCCAAAAAAATAGGTACGAAATACACAAGCAACACCTTTATTTCACGAAGTTCTGCCCTGCTATTATATATCTGCAGAGCTAAACTAGCTTACAACCGTACCAACGTTGGGGAATCACCAACATTGTTACTCAACTAAAGACTCACTTAAACATGACTCAGACGGCACCACACGTCAGATCCGGCCGGCCGCTAAAAGATGAATTTAATTGGCTGTAACCCGTCTGTGGTCAAGTGGTGAAAGCGATAATGGTATGTGCGTCGGTAGAAAATATAAAAAAAATCGTCCCTTTGGGATGCGAATCTGAAAAGCGAGCACGTAAAATGCACTAACGCAGACAATACAGGTACAGAATAACCAAACAATGCCGGTTTTTACGCAATTTTAAGTTCTTTCTAGTTGAACCTTTTATGACCTGCCTGTTCGTTGAAACTGGTTTTCTAAACATTAATTGGGAGTTAAACGATATTCTTGAGACAGTGTTCTATTTTGGTCGGAAGACGGCTGTTTGTTAATTAACTGCAGATTTTCATTGCTTATATCGGTTTATCTCTTAACTATGCTAATAAAACTTTCAGGTTTGTAATAACAACACTTGGGTTTTTGTATGGCGCGTATATTAATAACGTGATACTAAAGGGAACGTGGATCATGTACATTGTACACGTATTACAAAACACTTAAAAAAGGAAGTGTACAAAAAGAGGTTTCTGAACAACGAAAATATAGTGCAGCATTCTGAAAGACCGTTCATGTTGCAAGCAATACAACCAGGGCACTTTCGAAGGACTGACTCCACACCGTATTGCACTCAATCATCACACATGCGCTTAGCTGCATTAAAGTAACATACAGAGTGAATGCGGTTTTTGACTCAACGGTGTGAGACAAAAAGAAAGAAAGAATAGTGCTTCAAGCTAAGTGGTCAAAACGCTATGTAAAATAAACATAAAAGCTGATTTACGAGGTGGAAACAGCCATCAAAGGTAACCGGCAAGTCGTCGTGCTTGGAAGGCTGACGTATTGAAAACCCTGATGTGACTGAGTTGGACTCATTTTAGGTGCGATTTTGATTTGGTTTCGCGATCCGTTCGATGTGATTGGGGTTAAAATCGATGTTAGTGATGTCGAAATAATTTTTGGGCTGTTGGGCGATTGTTCAACAGGTGCTGAAGTTGCCTTCAGCTTGTTTATTTCCTTCTGCCAGTTGGGAATTTTCCGGTTTCCGCTGTGCCGCTTCATGTGCTTTGTGAGGTGGTCGCTTCGCATGAACCGCCGATCACATGTCGGACATACGAATCGCTTTTCACCAGTGTGGGTTCGTCTGTGTCGGGAGAGTTCGTCTGACCTTGCAAAACATTTCCCACAACTTTCCCACTGACATTTAAAGGGCTTCTCGCCGGTGTGTGTCCGCAGATGAGCTTTAAGGTGACTGCTCTTGAAATACGTCTTTCCGCAGTTTTCGTAGGGGCAGATGTGGGTACGACGTCGGTTTGTTTCATTGGAGCGATTACCGCCCGTTAAATATGGACTCGATGGTTGCATTATGCCAGTGGGCGATGTTGGCGGCGTAACACGCAATGCCTGCGGTGCTGGCGCAAGCGAATAGAGTTTTTGAGGCGCCGGTGCCAACTGGGAGGGTTTACCTGCCATCGGGAGAGAAACGGGTGTTGAAGGCTGTACGTGATCCTTCGGATTAACCATAAGCAGCACTGCGCTTTGTGCGTGCTGTAGCGACTCCATGTTACCCATGATCACAATGGGCATGGTGTGAATATTGCTTTTCGGTGTTATGGGCAGAAATTGTGCACTGCCGTTCTGTAGGAGCTTTATGGGTTGAATGGACGAAGCGGGGATGGCGGTTGGTTGTGATATAGTGGGCATCATAAAAGATGTAGTTACAAACGGCAAAGGAGCCTCTTTGTGTATTTGGGGAGTATGCGGTTTTTCGGTAAGTTTGCACGATTCAACATCGTCGGTTTCCATGTCCGAAGACTCATCCTTGGTGCTTTCCGAATCACCGCTGAGTGGTGTGGACGGCGCACCGGGAACATTGCTTACCGGCGAAGCAGCTGGGGTCAAATATACTGGAGTGTTCAAGGTTGGGCTGTACGCTCGTGCCACGACATTGTCTTCCATTGTAGGCGAGTTACAGCAGCTTGCAGATAGAGATGGGGGCGCGTATAGAATGCAGTCCTTCGCTGAGGAATCTGATGTATCCGGACAGCTACAAGTGTCGGAAAACATACCATCGCCGCTGTGTTGATGGCGGTTATTGGGTCTGGAACAAGTGACCGTCGTTACGTCTTTCTTTCTGGACATAGTCATTGTTGGTTCGGCGCTTATTGGGTGCGTACTGTATTGTGTATCCACAACCGGAGGTGGAGTATATGGCGGGGTGGACATCTGAAATTAAAAGACTGTTTACCAACAATGACTTATGGAGCTTTAAGTGTACGCCACTACTTATGTATTTTAGGTATATAAACGGCGTAGGGCAACGGTATTAAAATAAGATGTGAACTTACCGAAGTATTTACAGCCAGAGGTCCTTTGGTTGATTGTTGAGTTGAATTGATACCCTCTAGCTCTTTGAGTAAATTTTGGCGGTACTTTTTCCGATATCGTAGTCTTGGGGGCAGGACCGGTTTGCGCTGTGTAACTGGATTGGCAGCAACACAGGGACTGGATTGGCGGCCACACAGGGATAACAAGGTATCAGCTGCTTCACAATCGTTGCAGCCGGTACACGAATCACTGCTGTGTCGCGATCTCGAGTCAGAGTCGGACAAGTCTGGTAGATGACATGGGTGGACAAACTGTTCCATTGTCGTAGATTGGAAGCAATTTCCCTGTTAAAAAAAACAACATTTAATAAATGTAAATAAAATTATAAAATTATCGTATTAGTTAAAATAAATATGTTAAATTTATAAGATGATAAAACACAACGAGAGATAGAAAGAGGAAAGATAGACACGGAATTGCCCGGTTGCGACATACGCTTAGTTCCAGACAAATCATGCTCGCAACACGCGGTCGTGGAGAAAGACGGCACGCGCTGATCACGCCTTCACCGCGTGGGCGTATAGGTTTAAACAAGAGACAGACCGATGACGCAAGGATAGTGCTGCGCATTACAGCTGATCAGCAAGTTTTTATAAAGAAACAAAATAGAGAATAATGGGAGTGACCATCTCTAGACAGTGCGTGGACAAAAGCATCTGGTTGGCACAAGTCAGCACAAAAATCACACCCCTCAAGGGATAAATATTATTTTGGGTGTGTACAATCCCGAACTAACGAAAAATTATTTTTATTCTAACATTAAACGTAATGGCCGTTTGGGACTTTAACAAATCAAAACTTACGCATTATTGTAAAACAATTGAATATAACAATTAAAATGAAATTTGCATACTACGCAAATAATTTTAATAAACTATTTCTCGTTGCAAGTATATAAATTAATACGCAAAATTTTAATTCCCGACCTTGTGTTTTAAAAGTTACCGGTACATTAAAACTGTACTGAACAAGTTTGGTTATCATGCTAAATGTAACACCTCCCAAGTATGAAAACATGACACAGAATTTACACCAATAGTAGTAGGAGCGAAACGGACCGTGGGAAAAATGATAAGGCAAACAAAAGTACACGAGATCCCGAAATAAAACATGTCTATAGATTACAAATATACATTTGTCTACCACACTTTATGTTATTCCAATATTGTAAATTTATACGAAATAAGAGCAGTTCATTAATTTAATTACAAATATTATACATTTATTTAAAGTCGACTTTTTAAACGCAGAAAATGTGCTTGCAAAACTCAAATGCAACTTACCTCAAAATCAGAAGTAGAGTTTGTAGGTGATGCTGGTAATGATCTCATTTTAGATATATAGAAATCTTAATTAGAAGTAAAAGAACATAAACTTAATATTTCCACTTTCATATGAACCTCCGTTCTCCAATCTATCACACACGATTTGAAGTGAGATTCTGCTCTGCTTGACATCAACAACTGAAACGTACATGGGCGGGTTTACGCGGTCAACCAATCACGAGCGGTTTAGTCTTTACGTCACCATTGCGAAGGCGTGATCACGCGCCCCATGCGTGGTTCCGAGCGACCGGCCGCGTGCACACCGGGAGGATAGAGAAATGTTACCACACGCTCTGACAAACAGCCACATGACTGTAACATGGTGAAATCAGCAAAATGGAAACGCCAAAACTTTGGTTAGTTACACAGAATTTGTAAATGTTATGGACAGTGTTTTATAACAGCTACAGCTATATTTTTTAGTAAAACAAATTTTAATAAACAAAGGAGGTATTAAAAATATGAAATGTCATGAACCACACTTAATTACGTGTTGCTCACGAACAGTAATCCGGACAATACTTAACGACAAAATTAACAAAAACATTCCACAATTCCAACTGTGTTTTATCACTGTCATAGTGCCGAAGTCCAATTTGCGACACGCGGTACCTATATCGATCGCACAGTCTGTTACCGGCGTGACCTCCACATTCCGGGTTCATACAGATTAACGTGTCTTCAAGGGGATTTAAACAATCCTTACCGGTACCAAATTGTATCATTGTTAACCCCCACATAGTCTAATTTATCTTTGGTTCAATTTGCTATAAGTTAGAGAGTTATGTAACTCAGGCTTTCGCGAAAGAAAACAACATTCCTTAAAGGTGTGCTCATGGCGTGGCGAACTCCGTTTAAGCAACTGCCAGTGCGTGACAACGGCGTGCAACGGTTACGTAAAAGCCACATGCTTGCAGGCATTGCTATACATATAAGCGCTACTATTATTTGTAATTTTGACAACTATACGCCCAAGGCAAATTTTTAAACCAATACCATCGGGAGTCAATCAATATACCTGGGTGGTAGATTAAAACCATGCCAGATTTAAAAACACTTGTATTGTCCAATAATTTTGAACATATTTATGTCTCCAATGTTTATTGCTAAAAAAAATCATAAGACAAAGGTGCTTTTTAACTGAAATTCAAATAAGAACGTCAACATGATTAGTACACATTAAGTCATAACTGTTTTCACTGTTCTTTCCACGGTCTAATAGCAAGGAATTATGACCATGTTGATTATTCCCAGTGACCGAGGATAGAAAACAATTTCACAAAAACGTTAGGCATGTTGCTGAATATGACAATATCAAATGAACTTTACACGATCATTTTTTTGTGCAATGATTAATTTAAACATAGCAATATCTTGCTTTTAATTTTTGGTCGATAATATTGTGGTATGTGTACTCATACATTAACTACCTTAACATGGGTCCATATATAAACATATATGCTCAGTAATTCATGTCGGGTCGAATAAAAGTTAGGGTGAACTCAGGAAAAACGATTGGCATTTAATTAAAGTATACTTGCAACGAGAAAAAGTAATTGCTGTGATATTGACGTTGGGTAAAATTTAATATAATGCACATATACGGTAAAACTATTATATAGTTTTTTTAGTGTTGCTTAAACACTTGTAAGCAAAGATATACTTGACTATTTTTAGTTTTTAACTAACATACCTACCACGCAGTTATTATACACAATGAATTCTACTTTTAATTGTGTATAAAATGTATCTTGTGTAGTGTTTGATGCGAATTACATGTGGCACCAATAAATGAATTGATCATGACATAGCTACATAAAACTTTCACGTGTCGTAAGACGCAGTTACGCAACTTAAGTTCGTTCTATAAAAATTGACAGAATACGACAAACATAAATGTACTGTTTATTTATAGTCTACAAATATTAATATAGATATAAAAAGCGTAGAAAACAATGGATAAGAGTGCTTCGCTGTTGTGCTCTTCGTTTTATTTTTCTTGGCAACGGATGTACGCCCCTCGAAGTACTCATCAGCGATTGGTCAATAGATCTCCAACAGCCATTTTTCAACAAGTTTGCCAACACCCGCAGCACTGTTCTCGCATTTCAAACATTTTTTACAGTTTGTTGTGAATGTTTACGTGAGATTCCTTCTGTGTTTTTTTTATATTTTTGGGACACCATCTTTCTTAACTTGTGTTTAACTTCGTGTTTGGCTTAGATCTTCTGACCCAACACGTAGGATCAAACGTATTTACATGCTGTTTTTTTACTGCAGCGGATTATTCCTGCTGTATTCCTTACGTTTCTCAACACCCAGGTTCCTTTAACTGTTGTTGTTTAAAAGGCTTAGCCAATCGAATATTAGCGGGGTGTGTACCTTGTTTAAATTCTGCTGAACTCACTATATAGCCAGTAGGCTGTCACTGCACTTGAAAACAAGTTACAATCGAATAACAAAGTTAAGTACATTAGTTGGTAAAATTTATGACATAAAAATTGTCTGGTGCACAATCCTATAACAAAAACGAATTATTGAAATACGTTTTACCGTTTTTTTGTATAGTGTTTAATATCAAAACGTTACCAAGTGCCTCTCGCACAAAAAATATGTCGCTGGTGGCCACCACTTTAATGAGAAAGATTATTTAGTTATAAACAATTGTGCGATAATCAATTGATGTGAGAGATTAGCTTGGCAGTGTTATACCAAAAAGAATATACACCCATAGTTGTAGATTTGTAGTCTCTTTGGTTAGACACAAATCAACTCAACAATAACCGCTTTACACAATACGGCAGTGATCATCTTTGTTCTTTGCAAATATAAATGTTACGTAACGACACACCCCTTGTCACGTGACTAAAAGTCTCCGTTATGCTGTACATGCGTCGAACACGCGTTGTCCACGAGGCTTGGCGTCTCTGACTCTCTCTCACTAAACGGAGAGAAGAGACTTTACTCTACAGGTCTAAATTAGGGCGTGACAATTACAACACACGTTGTCATTCGTTGTCGCCCATTATATTGCTGTTGCCCAATAGTTGCCAAGTCATTATAAAACAACAGTTAAAATTGTGCTGTTCGTTGTTGACTTGTAAAATCCGCAACATGTTTTGAAACAGAATTTTGTCAGCAACAAATGCGTACATCAGCGTAACATTAGCCCTTTTTCCTTCACTGAACATTATGTAATAAACATGTTATTTTCTATTGATTTTCACTATGTTTTAAAGAATATCGAAAACACCAAATGCCCGGCCTCACAATAGAAAGCCATTCTGTGTAATATTTACAAGAGCACAATATTTTTGAATAATCTCAAATCGTAATGGAAACTGCTAGTATTCTTCCAATTGTCATTTATTTGAAATATTTAAAATTGGACTTGGTAGCAGCAACGTCAAAGGTGATACGTGTTCATACTCACTTTAATAGAATTGCGTGTTTTCTTTGATATAATATGGATTGGTTTGATCACTATACATCTAATGGCAGTTAATCATGAGTAAAGTGGTCAAAATATAAAGGCTTTGTTAACATTTTACTTGCATTAACAACAAACTACTCATTGGATGCTTAGATTGTTTGCCACGTTTATTGTCTGTTGTGACTTGTGACTAGTTTGATGAACTCAAAATGCGCGTTGAACCGAATCTCAAAACCTCATAAACAACTGCAACTGAATAACTCCGCGGCTCCTTCAAGTGACTGAACTACAGATCGTAGAAAGTGAAGCTTCTATTCGACTGTTAATGATGACGTAATGGGACTTTGTTTGTATTCAATGTGGGACTTTGTTTTTTTTGAATGTATTCAATTTGCGATACTACTGACATAAAGTTAATTTTTAGCTATTCCAGTGTTTTGCTACTAACAATAAATTGAGTAATTTGCAAAATCACTAATAAAACAACTGAAAATAATACCACAAAACGACTCTCAGTATTTGTAAGTTTAAAAATAAAGGTGCGAATACACACTGATTTGAATCAAACTAACACTGATTATATTTTTTAATTTAAACAAAATGGGACACATGTTGTTCTTGTCCGTTTTTTCTTTTTATTTTTTTCGATAAACGCCATGCCTGATATGTCTCCCCGCCATCTAAAAGAAGAGGTAATGGAATCGCAATAAAATTTCGTCATTGATTAGACAACATAGCCTAGATATGCAGAAACCAAAATTTGGATGATGAGTCCAAGGGAATCCCCTGGGACACAAAACGCTATCTTTTTCAAAAAGTTAGTTGTTTAAGCGGGGCCGTAAAAAAATTAAATCGGGAATTTTTTAGGAATTTAGCTTCTTTTTACCGTAGGGTTTACCATGATGCTTTAAATAAGAATATATTTGGTGGATCAGTACTTCTTAAAGCAATTTTTTTAATGAAGAATAGATAAAACATTACTCAGGGAAATACCCTAAAATCAAAATATGGTTCTGAATCATGATTGTAAAAGGGAACCATTCTGCCCAAAGTTTTTTAAGATAGAGTTATCAAATTTGATTAAACCATCACAAAATTTATGATCTAAATATGTACAACCGATATTTGGGTTAAGATATTTGGGTTAAGCTCATGGAGTGAAAAGCCCACATCCTCGTCATGTATGTGATGTCGATGATACGTAACGGTTGATTGCAGTTTTGCGGCGGGAATTTTGTTTTGTTTATCTATTGAACAGCAGAGCTGAAGAATAAATATACGAGGTTTTTGGTTGTGGATTAATTTTATCTGTAGTACTGTGGCCAGTTTATCTGCAGTACTGTGCTTAGTTACCAATTTAAAGTGTACTTTTTATGTTGAATTCAGGAAGTGTGCGCTAAATGGCTTGCTCAATGTCAATGACACAACCGAGTAACTAGCGGCCAGTTTTATTCCTACAATCTCCGACAGAAAGGCAAAGAACGATCTAAGATGTTCACTTTCAATGCAAAGCAATTAATATTAGTCAGAAAACGTTGTGCCCTAATGTTGTATTACTGGCTTGTGGCTCCGTATGGAAAGTACGTCACTTTTCGCCGAGATCTCGAGTGTGCACGCATCAAATATTTAAGTGTGCAGTAAATTGCTGCTACCAAGAAGTTCTTACACTGATGGATGCCATATTTCTCAAACCAATTCTATTTTTTTCATAAAAAGCTATGATTATTAGTTCCTTATAGCAAAAAAGTCTTGTGTAAATAATTAAATAAGAGGATGTAAGCTTATAAACAGGTAGCAGGAGGTTTAACAAGACTGCATTTACAAGATTTTTAAAATCTCATTTTATATCCAAAGTATTCATTCATTAAGCATAGTTGAAGTGGTACAATTGCTATGAATTGAAAAGTTGAAACGATTGAATAATTTCATGAAACATGGACGATGAAGGTCTTGTAGCCGTGTCCATTCCTGTCCCTCGTCCCCCTAATGTTGATGACTTCATCATAATAAAACCAATCAGTCAAGGCGCTTTTGGCCAAGTTTACCTCGGAAAGAGGAAAACTGACAAAAGAATGTACGCCATTAAGGTAAAGTGAAAATGAAACATTTATTTCATTGTAGTAATTTAAACTTTGTTACAATAAAAAGTCGAGCTTGAAAAATGTTTTACCATCTAAAATTCTATATATATTACAGTTTAACTCGATTCGAACTATTTCATATGATTTTATATAGCAGTTTAAGATTTTTTAAGGCAATTATTTCTAAGTGCTTATTTTTTAGATAAATTGACAGTTTATTATCTTCTGTAACCACTAACCAGGTTATCGGTTTAACCGAATGCATGTTAAGTTGTTTTCAGTCACACAGTTCACTGCAGCTTGTTTTCAGGTGATGAGAAAAAGCAAGATGATCCGTAAGAATATGACCAGAAATGTGTTAAGTGAAAGGAAAGCACTGGCATTAAGCAAAAGTCCGTTTATAGTTCATCTCTTTTATTCGCTAGAAACCCCGCTGGATATTTATCTGGTAAGCTGGTTCTTATTTTACATTTTTCTCACCACACCAAAAGCTTATTTATATTATCTGTAAGTTTTGTCATCTGTATGTACCTTGTGTATATATACGTCAATTTTCACCATGCCCATATTGTCCCATGTTAGATCCAAACTTATCTATACATTTTGATACTTCTGAAACTTGCCAAGCTATCCACAAATTGCTTCATGTTAAAATCTGATTTAGGCAATGTTATAGGACACACACAGTAAGCTAGAAACAATGGTTGTAGTCAAAATCAAATTTCTCACATCCCAAATTGTATTCTTTAACTGACCCCAGCATTATTTTTCTATATTAGCCCAGGCTGACCAGTTGTATTACTGACCTGTGTATCATGTGGAGCTGAAGGTGTAGTACATATACAGAATATCTCATTTAACAAAATATTTCAAACCTAGATCATGGAATATATCATTGGAGGTGATGTTAAGTCATTGTTGGCAGTGTTGGGTTACTTCGATCAAAGCATGGCAGTTCTGTATGCTGCAGAAGTCACTTTGGCACTGGAATATCTGCACAAGCACGGAATTGTTCACAGGTTTGAATTTGTCTATATTCAGGGCAGTAAAATTCCCCTTAAAAGCATCCAGATTAGAGCCAAATGTTTAGTCTAAAAATAAATCGTCATTACACTGTCTATTTCATCTGCCCATCAGATAATAATTCAACGTTTTTGTTTTTCTACAGAGATTTAAAACCAGACAACATGCTAATAACAGTTAAAGGTCATATCAAGCTTACAGATTTTGGTTTGTCCACAG
Source organism: Ciona savignyi (assembly GCA_000149265.1). Taxonomy (NCBI): domain Eukaryota; kingdom Metazoa; phylum Chordata; class Ascidiacea; order Phlebobranchia; family Cionidae; genus Ciona; species Ciona savignyi. The sequence goes on from CH002840.1 coordinate 926,005, forward strand.
TATCTTTGGATCGAGGTGAGTGTCGCATGTCGCTAAAAAAATATTTGGAAAGCTTTTTACAGAATAGGTAAGGCTGTTTTTTCTTGGTTTGGAACAGGGCTCGGCAACCTTTAGAGCAGTGATTCCCAACCGCGGCTCCGAGAGCCGCATGCGGCTCCCAGCTAGCCTTCCTGCGGCTCTCATTGACCTTAGAAAATCCCCTAAAAATATTAGAATCTGATTTTAATCATAAAAAAAAATTAGTAATCTAAAATTACCCTTGCTTAGTTTGAAGGTTGGGAAAAGAGTTTTAACTTCATAGTTAAGATTAGAAGCAAGGAAAGTTGTAAAAAGGCTGCTATTGTTACGTCACTGTTTTCTTAAAGCAGTGTGTTTTCATGAGTGTTTTCATGCGGCTCCATACGTATTCTAAAATTTGAAATTTGGCCCCGACACTAAAAAAGGTTGGGAACCACTGCTTTAGAGCCACATGTTGCTCTAAATTCTTTTTATACGGCTATTATTATTTTTATTGCTACTGTAGCAAGTCTTTAATAAGTTTAATAGCAAAACAAACAGAAGCACACTTGCCTCTTTATTTTTACAGTGTTGTTTTCCTTATATTAGTTTTTCGGCTCCTAGGGATTTTTTTATTATATGTAATATCGGTTAAAATGGCTTTGAAAAAAAAATACAAAAGGTTGAGACTGGCCTTTGGTTTAAAAAAAATAATGTGCCCGAGATATAATCTAATGTTACTGTTTGTTGCTGAATATGTTAATGTGCCGCATACTTCTTATGGTTTATTTCAGATTTAAATATTTCTGATGTCGTGAAAACACCATCCGCATCATCCAAGATGAGCAATAGGGAGTATTTCCGAACGCCAGGTCAAGTGCTGTCTCTTATCACCAATTTCAACTTTGTAAGTCACACTTAAAGCATGCCTTAACTGTTTTTTTGTAAATTTCTTATTGCTTTTACAGTAAAGAGAAAATTGTAAATATGTATAAGAAACATAAAAATTGGCAACTTTTCTTGTATTGGTTTAACATTCTTATTTTATAAGATATCTAATATTTTTTGCAGTGATTGATTCATGTTTTTCCACCAGAATTCGAGCCGAAATTCTCCCTCCCTTACTGGGAAACAAAGTCGGCCAATGCGCACAGGAGCTCGCCGATTCTCGTTTGAAGAACCTCCCAACCGTGGTTACGTACCTTCGGTTAACAGCCCTTTAATAGCAGCCAAGGAAAATCTTGGAAATGTGGGTTTAAATATCTATTTACATATTGTAAACAACAAAGTGCTATGTGGCCACAATTTAAGCGGCTAGCTGGTAATCGGTATCTTGACGGTTAAAAACATGGCTGAACTATCCCCAACTATTTCGGCGATTCGTAAGCTTTGTGCTTCTGTACAAAGTGCTAACTCGTTCCAGTGTTATGGCGTGCGTTAATTAATCTTGTCAAAACCTATGAATATCTTTGTCCTGTGAAATAGATTTTCATTTCAAAACAGATCAATCCTTGTAAATCACCAACGGATGAGAACGAAACGACCCCTCCAGATGGAAAACTTTGTAACAGTGATGAAATAAAGGAGACGCCAGCTCGAATGATGTGTGTAAGGGAACGAGGTGGGTTACGTGTAAAACTACAAAAATGTGTATGAGAAGAGACTTGTTTATGCTCTTAAGGTTATTAGAATGGAATCCATCCAAGCTTAAACCACACTAAAACTATTAGCTTGCTTAAAAACAAGCTTGGATGCAAAATCATCGTCTCTGCTAAGCACATAACGAATGCATCATGCATGGTGACAGCGCAATATTTGAAACAGGATATGACTCGATGTCCGGCTCCATCACTTCCGTGCGCGATCTGCTCTCCCCCCTGCAGCAATCCCGAAATCGCAGTTTGAAACTTGACACTCCTGAAAACAGGAGAAGTGCTCTTAGATTAAACAGGAGAATACACCAGAAATGTGACGACGCAGTATGTAAGTATCCTGTCTCGTGGTATAGTGTCGTTGTACAGTGTCTACTGTCTAGAAACTATATATTTTGGGTGTAGTGCTGTCCATGGCGGCTAAAGTAACAGTCCTATCCCACATTATATTTTGTAATATGAATAATAAATTGTTTTTATTTTATTAGTTTTACACTTTTACATATATGAGTATATTATAAAAAAAACACACAGTTTAACTATCTATAAGTAAGTGTTAATTTAACCTAAGGATTTTTTTATTGTGTAAGGTTTAATCAAACCAATGATGTTATGGACATGTTTATACTTATTGCATGTGTGATTACGCTCACATGCATTACAACAATGGGTGTTTTCTCTGATGTCATTCGGTAATTTCATTGATATGACTAAGTATAACATAAGTGAGTTGGCACTATATGGGATGGGAAAATTTTTAACAGCTCATCCATACTACTACATTCCTTTACTTACTCATTGCGTGATTTGAACAGATATATTAATCATGTTTGTGAATAATTGGTTTGATCGATTAGTCTGGTGGGTTAGTGCTACACCTTTTAACCGAATGGTTGCAGATTTGAAACTTGTCGCCAGCTAGTCGGTTGTTTCCTTGGTCGGTGCATTACAGACAATGTCTGTTCTCAGTGAAATAATGGGTTCTACTAAATTGAGGGAACATGTGAATCATAAACAACACACTGCAATAGCTCCAGTAACCAAACAGTGGACGCGAGTTAATCTGATGATTGCCTGCGTGTTAACGCCCCTTGTTTTTTCCCGGTCACGATAAAAAAAAAGATGAACATCTTATCCTAAGTGTCTGTGTTTCGTCACCTCATAACCTAAGTGTCTGTGTTCTTTCATACTAATTCCACTATGCACATTTAAAAAAATTTTTATGATAGAAATTTTATATCGCCAAAACTTGATGCCAACGAAATTAGATTTAACCCAACATTTTCTTCAGCTTATTTGTCCCCGACATGCCTCACTGGCTCATTCAAAGCCATCTCCAGTGTTTCATATGAATCATCCGCTTCATCTATCGGACGATCAATTACAAATATCACTGAAGCAGAATCTGATCGTAAAAGTGTCGATTTAAATGGGGACGAAGTCTTCGAAGTATATTTATTTATTCTTTGCTATGTTTACACTACAATATAATCCAACCTGTTTTCGGGATACAACAATTTAATAAAAAAGGGAAAGGCATAATTTTGTGTTTTAGCTTCTTGTTTTAGTGAATTTTAAATACTTATTGCCTACACATTTGACTTCCAGCAACATTTCATATCTGGTTGCATATTTAGCTTCTTTTAATGCGCTAGAATTAACATGAAGCTTGCTATATGAATATATTCAATTGACGATATGAATATGTTCAATTGATAAATATTAAAGACGACATCTTGTATTACAAGGAAAAAGACGTCGATCAGATAATCTGCCGGAAGCAACGTCGTCATTCCTCCGAGGATGATAATCGGAGGATGAGCGTGGATGATCCGAGGGGAGGATTTTCCTCCAACTCCCAGCCCATGGTGCCAGGTGAGGAAACAATTAAATATTCTATGAAGTAGAAACAATTAATTTGTGAATTCAAAAAATATAACATTGGCATAGAAAAGATTTTTATTAAATTATTTTTATAAGAATATTTATAATAGAAAAAACATCTGAAAAATTGTCTTGAACAAGGGTAGGAAAAGCTATACCAATCCTGCAAAACTGATAGCATTCATAAGGACAAACTTATTTGTACCATTGCAGTAAATAAAACGTCATCTTAAATTAATACTACAGATTAAATTTCTTTAGTATGTATTTACTAGAAATCCACTAACTTTTTTATGTAGTTGTAGCACGATACCCATACCAACCAATCAAACGTAGGAAAGTCCAACCAAGCCAGCACTCAGGACTCACCACAGACATTAAAGCGATCAGTCTATGCCAGGTAAACTTATGTCTAGAATTAATTTTTGTAATTCATGCATTCATGTTTCGATTTTCTTAATGAACTTATAAAGGGAAATTGCACCCATGTTATATTTGTTACCGACTAGCATGGCTGAATTTTGAAATTAAACTCAGTTCAACTTCCTATTTGCAGGAGGGTTATGTGGAGCCGGTATTCAACTTTCATAGTGACGGACATTCGGCTGTTGATTGTTGCAGGGATCCACTCGCTGACCCATTAACCCCTGAAAATAAAAAGAGGTTGTGTCATGGACGCCGGCAGGAGCAGGTAAACCCTGACGTCACTCCTGATTCTGATCACAGACAAAGATCGCAGTCGTTCGAAAAAAGTTTATCCGACATGGATCTTAGCCTCAAGGAATTGTCGTTCGAAGAAAGAAAGCTTTCCAAAAGTAATAACTTTGTTTACAAATCAAAAGAATCTGTTTAGTTATCATGATTTGCAGGTACATCAAGTAATTCTTCGAGTGAAAAATGTAGCGACGTTGATTCACCAGATAAAAAAATACACAAGGATACTGAATGTAAGTAAAGGTTTGTCTGCAGTTTGAACTCAGCAAAATAATATCCTTCTTCAATTTGCAACTAACGGCATTTTTTCAAAACTTTTTTCTCGATTTAAATAAATGTTGCTTTTTTGTTCTATCTAAAGAATATATCAAACTTGTTAATATTAAATAATAGAATAATCTTAGGACTGAGTCATATCTTTGCTTCTTTAACTACAATACATGTAATGTTGTTTAATTATTTTTCCGAAATTTCAAAATTTCAGCCAGTATAACACGCAAAGATAATTAAATATCGAAGTCGAGTTCAAGATACTCTTTGTTAACAACAGTGATTTCTGGTGAAATATTTACAACAAATCAAAATTACTTAATCAGTCTTTTGCGATTCAAATTTTAACGATGGTTGAATTTTAACCTGGTTGTAGTGATCTATCATTCTTCACCGAACCAACGACCGGGGTTCAACAAGATGAGTGGAAAGCCGATCCAACATTCCACCCCCTCCCATGACGAGTCAATCGAGGTGATTCGAGGCAACGGAGATGAATCGTTTGTTGCCAAGCAACCAATGAGGTAGAATAAAATTGAGGGTTATTGTGCCCCACGGTCGGGTTAATGCAGCAACTCTTATGCATCGTAAATTATTGTTGATTTTAACAAATTGAAAAAAACTTGGCGATGTGGATTTTGTACTTAGGTTTCAACTTAATTGGTCAGTTTTTATGTTGAATATACTTATGTTTTATGATCGAATACTGTTGTTGTTTGCTTCATATTTTGTGGTTCGGTTACAAAATATTGGTAAAAAATATGGGTTATTAACTTTCATTTATGTTATAATTTGAATAAAATTTAAAAGGTTATGTCATTGCAGCGATTCATCGTTCATGGACGACCACATCCATGATGTTGATGAGTTGAAGCGAACCACCAGCATGGAGAGTGGGATAGTTGGCCTCGATTCTACAGGGTGAGGATGCTCGTTGTTCTTTATTGTATGTGAGGTTGGGGAGGTTTCATACCCACCTCTGGACTCTTGATTTTAGTGCATAAACCTGGTGATATGATAGGATATTTATGTTTATCGCTGTGAATGGCAAAACGCAATGCGTACTCACATACGGCAATGGTCAGATTACCTGTTGCTGTGTGTGACAATACTAACTTTTAAATAAAATTTCGTATGTATTCCCAATTGTGATATTTTTTACTTCACAGAATGACGTCATCTTATCATGGGGTTTCCCCTCGCCACCCATCGGCAGAGTGCATGATGGGGGATATATCTCCGATAGCAGCGAAACCTCTGCAAGAAATGTATCGACGCGATGACGATTGCCGGGATGTGAACATGCTCAGTCGACGAACTTTGAGCCCCGTTATGGAGATGAGCTTCACCTCTGGAAGTTACCACGTCAAAGCGGAGCATGCTATAAGAAAACCCTCCTTTAAGGTACTTGACTTATGTAATACCTATGATTTTAGGTACTTAACAAGCTTGTTTCGGTAGCTGATTTTTGTGATAACTTTAACTGTATTATCCATGCACTTTTACTGCTCATAGCTTGTTCACTGGTATAAGATATCAGTCAAATAAAGCTTGCCTAATAGCTACAATTGTACAGAAAGAACAAGCACTTGATGCCCCCCGGATTGTTCGTTCGGTCAGTTGGAATGACCTGACCACTGCACATACAGCCCCTCTGGTGCCCCTTGATGAGCCCCACAATGCATCTCTATCTTCGAATGAGGATGACGCTTCCGATCTTCCGTTCCGCGGTCGTCACAACGACACCATAGATAACTTACACACCTCAAAATCGCATGACGAAGAGTTGGGGGAGGTGAATTGCAACGAACCCGGTTGTGACGACAAAATGAGTGACATGTCCACCGAGGGAATTCCCCTTTCCATGATGACATCACAACCGCCGGATAAGCTGCTCATGTTGACAATGAATGGGAACAAAACTCCAATTCGACCTCGAAATGCTGTGAGTTGAGAAACCACTTAATATAAGAGTAATTCCCATTACTTCTGTACATAACTTAAATTGCTGGTCCCGAGACTGCTGTCGACCCGTCCATACTAATGTTATGTAATTTGTAAATCCTGTTTAAAGTGTCATGCAAACAGGAACAATGATAAAGTGCTAAAAAATTCACTAGCCAGCATGTCAATACATCACAGTGCAGTAACTTCAGTAATCCGACTTTGTGCATGTGGTGTTATGATGTTTGATCAAACTCCCTAGTCCTGAAGCATAACTTCTGACCTCCCAGTCTCTGTTATTAAGAAGACACCACTTTGCCTCCCACATTATTTTTTTGACTCTTTCTTTCAGATGGAACCATCTTTTACGAACAAATCTGTGAGTAATCT
>CH002840.1:933098-943407 GCA_000149265.1 Ciona savignyi
AAAAAATAAATATAAACCTCTAAAATAAATTTTCTTTATTTAGAGTTTCTTTAGCAGTACAACGTAGGTATTAATTCATATACGTCTAGCGCAACGTACTACCTACATATTCTAAATTTGCATAAAAGTTAATAACATTGGAATAAAAACAAATTATTCTATTTTAAACCGTCTTATTTGTTTACTGATGAGTCAGTTATTATATTGGAACTTAGTAATTCGATTATAAATTTTGGTATAAAACAACCTTGACTAAGTATATAAAACAATTTATTGTTTATTTCTTAGCGTTTCTGTTAACACATGTCTTAATTCTGTTAATACTACAACAAACTGCTGTAAAGTGGTAAAATCCCTTAATATCGTGAAGATGTATAATATTTGAAGCCATAAGCAAGATTCATTTTTAGAAATAATTTCCACTGGCGATTAATGGAATACAGTTTCAAAAAGTATTATTATTTACTGCTCTTCTGCAGACATAGAATGGCCGGAAGGTGAGGAGAGTTTATCTGATGACGCAGTTGTTTTATTGAAGCAGTTGCTCAAGAAAAGCCACTCTGAGCGTGCTGGGCCCAAAGGTAGTATGTGTGTTACACTATTAGCTGCTTCCTCATGCAGTTACTCCCACACCATGCATTGCACGTATATTTTTGCTGTTGGTTGCCATTTCCTTCGCTGGTTCATTCTTGGTTTGGTTGCTGGCTTGTGTGTGCGGGCGCGTGTGTGCGGGCGCGTGTGTGTATGTGAGTGTGTGTCGTGCAACGATGTTGGCATTTCTACCCGCTTTATTTTTTATCTGATGCGTCCAGAAAAAATCAACATGACAATCGTAATTGTACACAAAACCGTTTGGCGGTTTGTTTGGTGAATAAATCATGAATTGCGAAATATATAAAGACCTGAATATAAAAAAACCACCCACAGGATTATTAACTCTACGTCTGTTGCTAGCAAAAAAACACATCGGTAAATGAAATGTATGGAACCGACGTGGCCTACGTCTGTATTTTTTAATCATTTAAAACGTTATATAATTTAAACGCGTTTTCCTTTCCGCCTTTTCCGTATCTTTAATCGTTGCTTGCGTGGGGAATATTGAATAATACAACAAACGAATAAAAACAATTTTCAGTCTTAGGCAGCTTCCTTAACGAATGCCAGAACGTCTTTTCATCACGTTTTTTTTCTAGTTCTATAACGAAACCCACAACAAATGACCAAACCCCTTTTTATGTATTCGTACAGAGATTCGAGCGAGTCCAATCTTTTCCACTCTCCCGTGGGACAACCTGCTCGAAGTGAATCCGGAATTCGTTCCCCAGCCCGACAGCGAGACGGACACCGCGTACTTCGATCCGCGCAACGACAAACGCAAAGATTCCGTAACAGACGCGCCTGCCGCATTGCAAGGTGCGGGCAACCGGGACAACGAGCTTAACCTGTGTCCTGGTAACGCCGTGACTGCCGTGCAATAACATGTTGTAATTTCTATCTCGCCTTATGTTTGTGGAAATATTTCACCACTGCCCTTCTTTCTTTTCCTATGGTCAAGAGCTCGTCTGCCAGTGAACTTGTTTTTATGTGTGTTTATTGGAAGTAAATCATAAGAAATAATGTGACCCGTGAACGGTATTTTCAACAGAATTCCCACCTTTAATATTCACAAGCGTGTTTAAAAGCGTATACATTCGCGTAGGCGTTGTTTTAGCCTCATGACGTGCGCCTGACTTTATTTGTATAATTTTTCATGTGTTGGATATTTTCGCCCTGGTTAGTGTTCAAAGGTGCAATGTTTACTAAATATCGCGTGTCATTCCCACGTAATCGATTATATTTGTTCATTGATCCTTTAAGGAACGAAAGTGTCTCATAATACGCAGCTGTAGCGTCATTTGTTGGCGTACACGTCACATGCGCGCACGAATAATAGCTATGTTGAACAGTGGATGAATCACACTTCAGTAGCGAGTGCGATCTTATCATATATAAAGCGGAGATGCTGCAATGAGGTATCAAACGTGGAATTAATGTACAGGCGGTAAGCAGTTGCGCGTATTTTGAGTAAAAGCACGATTTTGCCAGCGGTCTGACTCACTTTTTCTTCAGCATATAGGCAATACTTGTTCGGAAATTAAAATATTTTTGGTTCTTACTGAACAAAATGATGTCCAGCGAAAATCAGGTACTTTATGGGGATCTTCAACAGAATATATTGTACCAGTCGCAGCAAAGTGGCGAGGATTATTATTCAGTCGACAGCGGCGAGTATTCGGAATATGGGTTGGTCTACGATGAAATGAATGCTGAAGGCAATTTCGCATACACTGAGAACGAATATGAAGAATACGACACGCGAAACACACCTGCTCGAACTGCTGCTTCAGAAACGCTTGGACAACATAAAAAGCACGCCCGGGAACTGTTCAGTAAAACCGGTCAGATCTTGAAAAATCGGCACGACCGGCTGAAGAAAAACTTCGATAAGTTTGCCGTTGCCATTGACCAGAAACTTCAAATCAGTTCGGGAAAGCCGAAAAAAGCAGGTCTGTCTGCAAACACAGCAGAAAGTCTTGATCCTAAAGAAAAGGCTTTAAGTCTAAATCGCAACGCGTCGCCTTCAATGTTCCTCACCCCTCCATCTAGTCCGAGATTTCTCAGTCGTTCGTTGGAAAATGTAAATTCCAACTTCTCGAGCCCAGGCAGCAGCCCGGATAGATTTAGTCCCAGCGGAAAATTCCACTGGAAGAAACCATCTTTTAGCTTGAACGAAGATTTTGCTTCACTTGGAACTTCGCGACCGAAGGGCAATGTAAGTGGGACTAATATGGGACAAACCACCTACGACGGGTTGGATTTTCAGTCCAACTCCAAGGTATTTCTTCCGATACAGAGCTCAGCATCCCCGGTGAGGAAACGCAACTACCGACGCGACGAAGACTACGAAATATTCGATGTTCAGCGCCCAACACTCATGAAAAGCCGGGAAAACGGACCACACCTTACGTACACGCCCGCTGAATCGTCCTGTCATGTGAAAGATGACGCATACAACCGACTTTTCATCTCCGGCAGACCTAGCTCCCCTATAATCATGTCACGTACACACCACAACCCTACACAGTTCAGGCCCACAAGCATGGACCAACACAGCCATGACGGAGACTCCCCGTTTACAAAGCATTCAAATCATATTGGTGCTCACAGAACACCGATCCCACTGCCGAGGAAGCACAATGTTGCAGCGCAAAACAAGCCGCCTATCTCTGAAGATACCGAGGAGCCGATTTTCGGTGAAATCACATCTTCCAAAAGCAAGAATAGAAACTACGAGGAAATATCAATTGGGTACAAGGAACCCGAAAACTATTACGATTTGTAGTAGAAAAACGTTGGTACGAAGAACTATTACTAAATTTTTCTTAAAAACTAAATGTTTCTTAAAATTTCGCGAGTTATTCTTGCTTTCTTACATTTACTTGTGTAAACTAATGATTATTTTAGTTTAAATTTGACAAACCGCCGGGAAAAATTACTATGAACCATGTCCTGCCAATTACCTATTATTTTATATGTGCAGAGAGAAATTTAAATTTCATCCGCCTATATTCAAGGTTTGACGGCCACATCTAAATATACCGAAAGTAAATTATTGGTTGGATTTTAGACGTGTTTTAACGACTGTCCTTTTGCATCTTTTTTCATTTTCAAATTTATATCAAAGGTTTTGCTTCGTGTTTTCATCGTGGAAACAAAAAATAAGCTAAACTATCACATACTAATATAACGTCGCCATTTTGTTGTCCACACAGATTTACTCGCCAATAAATTTCAGTGAGTTTAACATAGTACACCTTTATTATTATGCTTTTCTAAATAAGGTACAGAAATTGAAAGATCGATATTAATAAATTAGTAATCAATTGGTGTATCTTTAACACAATAAAATTACAATCGTCGAATACCATATGGGTCATTCAGTTAATCCAAATAGCAAATTTTATCGGATCAAGGTCCGACCGGTTAGCTTGGTATGGGTTTGTGCTTCGCATTTTAAGACAAACACTTTAATAGCCCTCATTAACCCGACGGTGGTTGCGAGGTGACCTGTCGATTATCCGTGTGTTAACGACCATTTTCGTTTTCCCATTTAAGATAAATATCCTATTCTTAATGTGTGTTCCAAGAAAATGAGAAAAATCTGAAGATTTTGCGACCTTGTACTTGCCTTGCCTGGACACTGATTGGTGTTTATAGCAATAACTCGGTTGCGGGCATGTGATAATTATGGCGAATGCAATTGTTGCGTTCAAAGAACACTCGCCTTCGATTTACAATTCGCCACTCGTCAAAAATTTTTGGATAGGATTTTCATGTTTATCCTCAAAAGGAAAAACGCAAGGTACGTTATTAAAATGATAATCGTGAGTAACGTTAGGTTACCGGACCTATTACAGCATTTTGTGTATAATTGAGAAAGTCATTCAATTTTGTTATATTATGTTTACCCACTGTTAATACACAGTTTGGTGCGTTGTCTGTTAGGCGCCTTGTGCAAAAACACAGCGAACTAGCTAGCAACCAGTTTCGCGTGTGCTACCGTTCGGCTGACAGTTAACGCATTAACCCACCAAGCTTTTCATTTGGACTATATCACATCTATCCTCATGACGCATATAAACATTTCAATCCAGCAATCTCTTCGTCTTGGTAGATGCATCATTAGTGACAAGTCGTCCCTTCAGTCGAAAGACCGCGCAATCTAACCAAACCACTAGTGGTGTCCTTGAGCAAATAACTTCGCTTTTACTCTCTTTGTTTAAACAAACATTAGTAGACCTACATATTTTCCTGACGTAACATTTTTCATTTTGACTGAGCTGTGATTATATTACTTGGAACTTTTTTTAAAATCTATAGAAATATATTTTAGGCAACATAACCGTACATTAATACAGACACACGATCGTATTACTTTGTAGAGTCAACCTTGTGTGGACAGAATCTTAGAATTTGAACTGTTAGAATGGACTGCTACATTAGACGTCACTATAGCTGTGGTTAAGCGTGCGGTCGTGTGGCGGAATGGTTAACGCGACCGATACCATACAACGCGCCAAATATATAAATAAATTGTCTTTGTGGCCATCATCGAATCGAAATTGAACCCAGTTAAAAAACACTGTCGTTAAGTGGCCGCATGGTCAAATGGTTGATAATAAATAATAAAAATATGACAACTATTCAAAAACAGTTTTGGTGACGATTTCTCTAGTCTAGGAGTTCAAAACCTAGCTCGGTAAAAACACTGTTGTTGAGAGACCAAACGGTTTACGCGACAGATTGATTCTAAATCCTATAATGCGAGTTTGCATTTAACATGGTTAGAATTAAAATCACGAAATCACGAATAGCGCAAACAACAGCAAAATGACGAATCTTTTAAAAAAATCCATTTTTGACAGGTCTGGCTAAAATGGTGTCGATGCATGCTGAAAGTTGATACGGTGATAATTTTTTTCGCATGAAAATGTTTTATTTCACTACAAACAAACTATTAAGTACGAAACACTTTCAAAAAATGTTTCCCTAAAATATGGAACTTTGCAGACTACGACACCCATTTCAAAATATTGTAGAAGTACTTGTGCCAGTTCGGCGACAGCATCCTCTTTTTGGAGTGAACTGAAATGCTTAAGGCGTTTTTCTATAATCCAAGTGTTAGAGGGTTTTTAGTTTAGGTCAGATCTAAGCTTCAATTTTGAATTGTGAAATGATCTAAAAATTCCTGTGGTAGATGTTGGAGTGACAGCCCTTTTTTGTGAGGTCAGTTTACATGGGAGAGATCGAGCGGTGGAATATTTGGTTAAACGCTTTCTCCTCTAAATTATTACCTAATTGCTTTTTCGTTCTTGGTATTGAACATAATTGCAAGACGCATGTCGTATCCGCCTATAGGTTATATTATGTAATGGGACGCATGCCATTTTTCCAGATTCATTTGCAATACCTGGTTTGATTGTTGCAAATGGTTGTTTTGGTATTTTTTACGTTCATGTTACTTAATGTAATGCCCGGGAAAAATATGACAACTTCCGAAAATTTCGCTCTATTGATAATGCTCATTGAGTCATTTTGTTTAGATCTGTGTTTGGATCAAGTTAAATAAAATCAAATCACGCTGCGTCGTTTGGTAATCAATCAAAAGTAGAAAAACAAACAGTTTTTTTTAGGGAGATATTTTATTCTGGTATTATCACAACATTGGTTCGGTCAAAATGAAACAAAAATTTTCAGCTGCGTGATATGGTATGTCCTTAAAGTTAAATGTTTAATTTCAGAAGGTTTAATTAAACTCGATGTTGCCATTATTCCTGAGAATCGGCAATCTTCTGGAAAACTTCTTCCATCGCTGAATCGTCAGAGTTAGCTGCAAAATAGTTTGGTCAGTTGTGTTAAGTCATTTATTGAGAACATTATTTGTATTTCTACAACACACAATTATTATAACGAATTTATTACGTTGTATTAAACTCCCATATTACACATAACCGCTATTGGATCGCAACGTTAAAAAACAAACTAGTGACTGGATGCGTACCAGACAACAACAAACCGAAATGTATCGTGGTTGGGAAAACGCAAGGGGTATTATCACACGGGCCATCGTCAGATTACCCCGAGCCCACCCTCGGGTTACTGGGGCTATTAGAGTATTTTGTTTATGACCGGGGAAATTCTCCAGTTTTAGCAGCACATTAACTAATCCACCGGATTTGGGGTATTCCCACTAAGTGTTTTACTCAAGGATGCAACCGTCTAGTCAGCTGGTGCTTTAGAGAGCTGCCTTTAGAACGTTGGTACCGATTTGAGGTTCGACTTACATTCAATAAAGGTACTTACTTGATTGCGATGACTCGTCCCAACTTCGCCTCCTTTAAAGAAATGAAATATTTAGTACAAAAACACATGGGTCAACATGAACAAGGTGGAAAGTGATATATATTCACCTGAAGCACCAATACCTTCTGCGACGTCCCACCCTCTACCTCGGTGAGCGCTAACAGAGCGATTATCAGAAGAGCAACTGCTACTTTGTTCATCTGTAAAGATCAAAACTTCATTATTACAAAAACAAACAGCAAAACAACAATCGAATTACCTTGGTACTTTACCTTTACTGTATATTTCCATAAATCGGCAGTAATGCTGGTATATATAGCCGCAACCCAGGATGCTATTCAGCCCGATTGCTCACGAAGACAGAACTTCGTCGAAAACAACTTTCGGGTTGGTTCCTGTTATCGTGGTGGCGGCGGATGATTGCTTCCCAACTACGACACGAAGATGGAAATAATACATCGTTCCATCCGCATCTTGGTGCTCGTGATGCCGTTGTAACTTCGGTCAAAGCACATTTAATTATCAAAACTTGGCGCTAGTCGGTTAAGTCCTTGGGCACGGCACTTTGTAAAACGCCTTGATTCAGTGGCGGTTTCAATTTGTGGTAGATTATATTCCGGGGCAAAAAAATAGTATATTTAGATCTTTACTTTGGTTTAACCCAGTAATCCGCTCCAGGCAACGTACTTGTCTAAGGACACATAGCCGACGCAGCAGGTTTATTCAACTGACACACTTGTCGGCTGCCTGCAGACAGTGGAAGCTCTTTATTATTCACCCATGAGATAAACCGCCTAGAATCCTAGACCCAATAGATTGGTGTACGGTCGTGTGGCAATAGACTGGGTGTAATGGTTAGCGCGACTGATATATACAACGAATTCAACATAAAAACTGTCGTAGTGACAAGCCTATTGTGCTTCCAGGTGGAAAATGACTGGGCGTTTTTGTTAGAGGGGCAAAAAACGACTAAGCGTTTTTGTTATTCTGTTAAAAATTACTGTGCGTAAGTCCAAAAGGGTTTCATTCAGAACAGAGTAAAACATTTTCCTCATCAACACGAGATGTTTGCAACAAGGTGTCAGTTTCATCGCGTGATTAGTTGGGGAAGCAATCATCCGCCGCCACCACGATAACAGGAACCAACCCGAAAGTTGTTTTCGACGGAGTTCTGTCTTCGTGAGCGATCGCGCTGAATAGCTTCCTGCATCCAACAGTTCTTAGCACGACCTGTCAATCACGGACGGTCTTTCCCATCGCGTTTCATTCATTTGTAGACAGTGCCTATTGTGACGCATATAGAGTGGTTTAACTCAAAAAAATCGAAAGCTCATATCGCGAATTGTGTATTGAAAAAGCAACAGACCCCGATACTCGTAGCTTGTTACTCATTACACAAGACGTAATTAAGATGACATAACAAAAGCTTGCATAAGAACAATACTGTAGATGATAAATACTGATGTGACGCCAAATTTAAAGTTCAAATACACAATAGATGGGAAAGAAGCAAAATAAAAAAGATCGGGAGACCATTATGACGGAAAAATTGTTGCAACATTTTACGAAAAAAAGTTTCTATCATGAATTCATAATTTTACAAATAAAGAGAAGATTAAGAGTAGCGCAATCAAATGTAAATGACGTAACAATGTAACCAGTCGGAAGTTAGTTTTTTAAACGAAACCCCTATATATGAAGTTTATGCTCTTTGGTTGGTCGTTTTCCATGATAGGCTCGTTGCTAAGACCGTTTTTTTGTATTTCAGTCGGTTTATGTGTCGGTCGCGTTAACCAATCGACCACACGATCGTACCACCCTAAATAATTTCACCAACTTGAGTTTTTCTTAAGCGCTTTAGCGAAAGCTTACGGCTTAACGATGCTGGTTGAATCGACCACTTGGTTGATGTTGGCTCCTTTGGCTGCTAGCATTAACTGCAAATGCGCTTCCCCGTTCGTCTGATGCAAATTCGAAATTATAAAACTGTTTCAATTATAATTTCAATTAAAACGCTAATATTTGATACGTGACACAACAATCACACATGACGTAGGAAAACGTGGCAGTAGGGAAATCATCATCAGTCTGTGATTCAAACGGAGATACTTCATCAGTTTTGCAAAAGTATGTTTGAAATATTTGTTGCAGCTGCATGATCAACAAAATGGTTACGTTAGTGCGAACGGACGTCACTCACAATCAATAACGGATATATCATAGGGGAATACGGCATGCGTCTCAATAACTTATATAATACGTTATTCAGCAATGAATCATATATTTGGGTAAGATGTATGTTTGTTATATACTACATTTGTTCTTTTCCTATATTTTAATTTATTCATCGACAACTTTCTTTACAATTTAAAATAAATAATACTAATCAGCCCCGACATTTCGGCTGTTAAACAATAATCGGCGCTGAAAATTCAGAAAAACGACGATTGTACTTCCACATCCAAATATACCGAAAGTCAATCTTTTACTCAATATTTTTTTGGTTAAAAAAACATTAATAGGCGTACATATTTACCTGACTTAACATTTTTTTATTTTGACTGAGCTGTGATTATACATTACGTACGGAACATTTTCAAAATCTATAGAATTATATTTTTATCATTGTACCAGGCAACATAACCGTACATTAATACAGACACACAACCGTATTACTTTGTAGAGTCAACCTTGTGTTGATCACAATTTTTATCACATAACGTGCCAAATATATAAATAAATTGTCCTTGTGGCCATCATCGCATCGAAATTGAACCCAGTTAAAAAAGCACTGTCGTTAAGTGGCCGCATGGTCGAATGGTTGACGATAAATTTAACAATTATTTAAAAATAGTTTTGGTGACGATTCCTCTAGTCTAGGAGTTCAAAACCTAGCTCGGTAAAAACACTGTGGTTGAGAGACCAAACGGTTTACGCGACAGATTGATTATAAATCCTATAATGCGAGTTTGCATTTAACATTGTTAGAATTAAAATCACGAAATCACGAATAGCGCGAAGAAAAGCAAAATGACGAATCTTTTAAAAAAACATTTTTGCAGGCATAGCTAAAATGGTGTCGATGCATGCTGACAGTTGATACGGTGAGAATTGTTTGGGATGAAAATGTTTTATTTCACTACAAACAAACTATCAAGTACGAAACACTTTCAAAAAATGTTTCCCTAAAATATGGTACTTTGCAGACTACGACACCCATTTCAAAATAATGTAGAAGTACTTGTGCCATAGTTCGGCGACAGCATTCTCTTTTTGGAGTGAACTGAAATGCTTAAGTCTCTTAAGGTGTTTTTTTTATAATCCAAATGTCAGAGGGTTTTTGGTTTAGGTCAGATCTAAGGTTCAATTTTAAATTGTAAAATGAACTAAAAATTCATGTGGTAGA
>CH002840.1:943507-963122 GCA_000149265.1 Ciona savignyi
TTAACACAATAAAATTACAATCGTCGAATACCATATGGGTCATTCAGTTAATCCAAATAGCAAATTTTATCGGATCAAGGTCCGACCGGTTAGCTTGGTATGGGTTTGTGCTTCGCATTTTAAGACAAACACTTTAATAGCCCTCATTAACCCGACGGTGGTTGCGAGGTGACCTGTCGATTATCCGTGTGTTAACGACCATTTTCGTTTTCCCATTTAAGATAAATATCCTATTCTTAATGTGTGTTCCAAGAAAAATGAGAAAAATCTGAAGATTTTGCGACCTTGTACTTGCCTTGCCTGGACACTGATTGGTGTTTATAGCAATAACTCGGTTGCGGGCATGTGATAATTATGGCGAATGCAATTGTTGCGTTCAAAGAACACTCGCCTTCGATTTACAATTCGCCACTCGTCAAAAATTTTTGGATAGGATTTTCATGTTTATCCTCAAAAGGAAAAACGCAAGGTACGTTATTAAAATGATAATCGTGAGTAACGTTAGGTTACCGGACCTATTACAGCATTTTGTGTATAATTGAGAAAGTCATTCAATTTTGTTATATTATGTTTACCCACTGTTAATACACCAGTTTTGGTGCGTTGTCTGTTAGGCGCCTTGTGCAAAAACACAGCGAACTAGCTAGCAACCAGTTTCGCGTGTGCTACCGTTCGGCTGACAGTTAACGCATTAACCCACCAAGCTTTTCATTTGGACTATATCACATCTATCCTCATGACGCATATAAACATTTCAATCCAGCAATCTCTTCGTCTTGGTAGATGCATCATTAGTGACAAGTCGTCCCTTCAGTCGAAAGACCGCGCAATCTAACCAAACCACTAGTGGTGTCCTTGAGCAAATAACTTCGCTTTTACTCTCTTTGTTTAAACAAACATTAGTAGACCTACATATTTTCCTGACGTAACATTTTTCATTTTGACTGAGCTGTGATTATATTACTTGGAACTTTTTTTAAAATCTATAGAAATATATTTTAGGCAACATAACCGTACATTAATACAGACACACGATCGTATTACTTTGTAGAGTCAACCTTGTGTGGACAGAATCTTAGAATTTGAACTGTTAGAATGGACTGCTACATTAGACGTCACTATAGCTGTGGTTAAGCGTGCGGTCGTGTGGCGGAATGGTTAACGCGACCGATACCATACAACGCGCCAAATATATAAATAAATTGTCTTTGTGGCCATCATCGAATCGAAATTGAACCCAGTTAAAAAACACTGTCGTTAAGTGGCCGCATGGTCAAATGGTTGATAATAAATAATAAAAATATGACAACTATTCAAAAACAGTTTTGGTGACGATTTCTCTAGTCTAGGAGTTCAAAACCTAGCTCGGTAAAAACACTGTTGTTGAGAGACCAAACGGTTTACGCGACAGATTGATTCTAAATCCTATAATGCGAGTTTGCATTTAACATGGTTAGAATTAAAATCACGAAATCACGAATAGCGCAAACAACAGCAAAATGACGAATCTTTTAAAAAAATCATTTTTGCAGGGTCTGGCTAAAATGGTGTCGATGCATGCTGAAAGTTGATACGGTGATAATTTTTTCGCATGAAAATGTTTTATTTCACTACAAACAAACTATTAAGTACGAAACACTTTCAAAAAATGTTTCCCTAAAATATGGAACTTTGCAGACTACGACACCCATTTCAAAATATTGTAGAAGTACTTGTGCCAGTTCGGCGACAGCATCCTCTTTTTGGAGTGAACTGAAATGCTTAAGGCGTTTTTCTATAATCCAAGTGTTAGAGGGTTTTTAGTTTAGGTCAGATCTAAGCTTCAATTTTGAATTGTGAAATGATCTAAAAATTCCTGTGGTAGATGTTGGAGTGACAGCCCTTTTTTGTGAGGTCAGTTTACATGGGAGAGATCGAGCGGTGGAATATTTGGTTAAACGCTTTCTCCTCTAAATTATTACCATAATTGCTTTTTCGTTCTTGGTATTGAACATAATTGCAAGACGCATGTCGTATCCGCCTATAGGTTATATTATGTAATGGGACGCATGCCATTTTTCCAGATTCATTTGCAATACCTGGTTTGATTGTTGCAAATGGTTGTTTTGGTATTTTTTACGTTCATGTTACTTAATGTAATGCCCGGGAAAAATATGACAACTTCCGAAAATTTCGCTCTATTGATAATGCTCATTGAGTCATTTTGTTTAGATCTGTGTTTGGATCAAGTTAAATAAAATCAAATCACGCTGCGTCGTTTGGTAATCAATCAAAAGTAGAAAAACAAACAGTTTTTTTTAGGGAGATATTTTATTCTGGTATTATCACAACATTGGTTCGGTCAAAATGAAACAAAAATTTTCAGCTGCGTGATATGGTATGTCCTTAAAGTTAAATGTTTAATTTCAGAAGGTTTAATTAAACTCGATGTTGCCATTATTCCTGAGAATCGGCAATCTTCTGGAAAACTTCTTCCATCGCTGAATCGTCAGAGTTAGCTGCAAAATAGTTTGGTCAGTTGTGTTAAGTCATTTATTGAGAACATTATTTGTATTTCTACAACACACAATTATTATAACGAATTTATTACGTTGTATTAAACTCCCATATTACACATAACCCGCTATTGGATCGCAACGTTAAAAAACAAACTAGTGACTGGATGCGTACCAGACAACAACAAACCGAAATGTATCGTGGTGGGAAAACGCAAGGGGTATTATCACACGGGCCATCGTCAGATTACCCCGAGCCCACCCTCGGGTTACTGGGGCTATTAGAGTATTTTGTTTATGACCGGGGAAATTCTCCAGTTTTAGCAGCACATTAACTAATCCACCGGATTTGGGGTATTCCCACTAAGTGTTTTACTCAAGGATGCAACCGTCTAGTCAGCTGGTGCTTTAGAGAGCTGCCTTTAGAACGTTGGTACCGATTTGAGGTTCGACTTACATTCAATAAAGGTACTTACTTGATTGCGATGACTCGTCCCAACTTCGCCTCCTTTAAAGAAATGAAATATTTAGTACAAAAACACATGGGTCAACATGAACAAGGTGGAAAGTGATATATATTCACCTGAAGCACCAATACCTTCTGCGACGTCCACCCTTCTACCTCGGTGAGCGCTAACAGAGCGATTATCAGAAGAGCAACTGCTACTTTGTTCATCTGTAAAGATCAAAACTTCATTATTACAAAAACAAACAGCAAAACAACAATCGAATTACCTTGGTACTTTACCTTTACTGTATATTTCCATAAATCGGCAGTAATGCTGGTATATATAGCCGCAACCCAGGATGCTATTCAGCCCGATTGCTCACGAAGACAGAACTTCGTCGAAAACAACTTTTGGGTTGCTTCCTGTTATCGTGGTGGCGGCGGATGATTGCTTCCCAACTACGACACGAAGATGGAAATAATACATCGTTCCATCCGCATCTTGGTGCTCGTGATGCCGTTGTAACTTCGGTCAAAGCACATTTAATTATCAAAACTTGGCGCTGGTCGGTTAAGTCCTTGGGCACGGCACTTTGTAAAACGCCTTGATTCAGTGGCAGTTTAAATTTGTGGTAGATTATTTTCTGGGGCAAAAAATAGTATATTAAGATGTTTACTTTGGTTTAACCCAGTAATCCGCTCCAGGCAACGTACTTGTCCAAGGACACATAGCCGACGCAGCTGGTTTATTCGACTTACACACTTGTCGGCTGCCTGCAGACAGTGGAAGCTCTTTATTATTCACCCAGGAGATAAACCGCCTAGAATCCTAAACCCAATATATTGGTGTACGGTCGTGTGGCAATAGACTGGGTGTAATGGTTAGCACGACCGATATATACAACGAATTCTACACAAAAAAAACTGTCGTAGTGACGAGCCCATTATGGTTCCAGGTGAAAATGACTGGGCGTTTTTGTTAAAGGGGCAAAAAACGACGAAGCGTTTTTGTTATAATGTTTAAAATGTCTGAGCGTAAGCTCAAAAGAGTTCCATTCCAAACAGAGGGAAAAGTCTTCCTCATCAACACGAGATGTTTGCAACAAGGTGTCAGTTTCATCGCGTGATTAGTTGGGAAGCAATCATCCGCCGCCACCACGATAACAGGAAGCAACCCGAAAGTTGTTTTCGACGAAGTTCTGTCTTCGTGAGCGATCGCGCTGAATAGCATCCCTGCATCCAACAGTTCTCTGCACGACCTGTCAATCACGGACGGTCTTTCCCATCGCGTTCCATTCCTTTGTAGACAGTGCCTATTGTGACGCATAGGAGTGGTTTAAATCGATAAAAAATGGAAATTTGTTTTCGCGAATTGTCTCTTGAAAAAGCAACAGACCCGGTACTCGCGGTATAACGCTCGTTACTTATTACACAAGACGTAATTAAGATGACGTAACAAAGGCTTACCGATGTGACGTCAGAATTAAAACTTAAATACACAATAGATAGGAAAGAAGCAAAATAAAAAAAACGAATCCTATCGGAAAACCATTATGACAGAATAATTGTTGCAAAATTTTACGAAAAACAAATAAAAAAGTTTCTATCATGAATTTCATAATTTTACAAATAAAGAGAAGATTAAAAGTAACGTAATCAAATGTAAATGACGAAACAATGTAACCAGTCGGAAGTTAGTTTTTTAGGCAAAACTCGATATTTAGTCTGTGCTCTTTGGTTTGTCATTTTCTATGATAGGCTCGTAGCTAAGACCGTTTTTGTGTATTTAAGTCGGTTTATGTGTCGGTCGTGTTATCCAATCGATCAAACCACCGTAAATGATTATTTACCGGGCTTAGTTTTAATCCCAAGATGAGCTTCGTAACTCAGTCCGTTTTTTTAAATGGAATTGGCATATATGAATCGGTCGCGTTAACCGTACGGCTACACGACCGTTCTTCCGTAAATGATTTCATCAACTTTAGTTTTTCTTAAGCGCTTTAGCGACAGCTTACGGCCTAACGACGCTAATTAAATCGACCCATTGGTTGATGTTGGCTTGTTTGGCTGCTAGCACCAACTGCATATGTTTCCCCGTTCATCTGATGATATTATAAAACTGATTTCAACTAAAACGCTAATATTTGATGTGACACAACAATCACACATGACGTAGGAAAACGTGACAGTAGGGAAAAGATACTTTGCATCAATTTTGCAAAATTATCTTTTCTCAAAAATGATTTGTTTGTAGCAGCTGATCAACAAAATGGTTACGTTGGTGTGAAATGACGTCACCCACAATGACGTCAATAACGGACATATCATAGGGGGATACGGCATGCGTTTCAATAACTTACATAAGACGTAATTCAGCAATGAATCATATATTTGGGTAAGATGTCTGTTTGTTATAGAGTATACATTTGGTTCTTTTCTCATATTTCGATTTATTCATGCACAGCTTTATTTACAATTTAAAGTGAATAATATTTATTAGCCCCGAAATGTCGGCTGTTAAACAATAATCGGCGCTAAAAATTCACAAAATGACGATGGTGCTTATATACTCTTTGGTCTGAAGAGAAGTTTCCTGCCACAATTCACCCACATTTTGCCATTGAATATCAAAGCCATATTAGCTTACTCATCTAGAAAGTTCAAATGAACGAATAAAGCTAAACTTTAAGAGATGATAGCTAACATGTATTATTTGATGTGAAATAGTGGCGCAAATGGTATTTTCAATACTGATGTGTAATTACTTGCAACCATTATCAGGCTACGCTTTCGAGACACCAGTTTGCATTTGATAACATTTTAACCATTGGAAAGTGTAGTGTATTTAAAATACTTCTTAACATAATATGTTTAGGAAAGTATGGTTCCTTATCTGGTATAGACATGGTGTATATAATTTGTTTCTGATTTTTTCAATTTTTTTTTCTGTGATTATGGGGCGTTAAAGAATCGTTAAAGGGACTGGTTTATGTAGGGTAGAGTATTGAAGCATTTTTCCGGAAAACGCAACTGCATCTTTTTCTTTGTTTTAAATTATATATCGAATTATGTTGGATTTAAGCGTGTTCGACCATAGGATTCTTATCATAACCCACCCTGAAGAACAACAAACGAGTTACTCAGACAAATTGCAAAACGTTGATTTAGGTGGTTAGTTTAGTACTTATACCACACATAGACTTATATTTGGTTGATTGACAAAATAATATTTAAGGTTGATATTTTCAATGTGCAATTAAAAAGGAATATTTGTGTCAGATTTTTATACATTTACAACCGTTTAGCTAATATTTCCTATATAAAAACTATGCCGGCTATCATTTTTTTAATATTACGTCGAATTTTGTAGTGACTGTAAGGTGTTCCGTTGGGGTATTTACCCAAATTCAGATAAACGCACATCTAGTCAATCTAAGATAACAATTCTAATACTTTCAACCGGATTCCAATAGTTCAAATACCTGTGACACACTAAAGAAAAATTTTCCAACAAAAATATCGTCGCAGCCAATGCCGAATAAGATGAATTTTTAATTCTTGGTTTTAAATTTACTGTAAAAGATACTTAAATCCTCAAATCTTCTTTAAATTCATTAGAGTTTTAAGCGAATTAGACATCTTCTAAAGAATGTCCGGAAATGTATGTTGCAATCATTATTCAGGGAATAATCTTAATTTATATAAAGGATATTTACCGAGATAACTGTCTATTTTCTTGTATTTAAAACATTACTGTTTAACGGACCAACTTTCCATAAACCGTTATCTGAATTAAAAATTTTTGTCAAGTAGGCAACTGTGCTCGAAAGACGCTATTTCCTGGAAAAAATAATTTGGTTTTTCATGTATAATTCCCCTAAACTCATTTTCCAAAATGTCGATTTTTGCATATCGATATAGTGTTATCTAACAATTCATGTTATTTCAACGACTAAAATGTTTGTAGAAGATGGCAGTGCGACATAACATGTCTGTTACAATCAAGATTCTGAGACAAATTCTTATAGTATTTTCCTATAGTTATTTTTTTCTTTCTTCTCAATAGTACAAAAGTGGCACTAACATTTTACCAAATCTGATCAAAATTGCAGCAGCTGTTCAAGCGCTATACTATTTTTTTTTGTTTTTTTTTGTCCGTTTGTTTTTTAACGTTCCAGGATAATTCCCCTAGATTTATTACCCAACATTTTGGGTTTTTACATATCTATACCATGTTGTCTAATAAATGACAAAGTTTCATTGCGATTCCAAGACCCCTTCCGGTAGATTTTGGGGCGAAATCATGCCTGTCATAATCATGATTCACAAACAAATATTCATGCTTAGGGCAGGCCACCATAGATGTCGCACCTGAGCAACTATGCGTTCGTCATTTTAAACTGGATTGTTGCAGCGAGACAGCATGGGCCGTGAAAAAAGACATGATGAAATCGTTTTAAACAATTCCATTTAAGGGGCGTGATAAAAATGTAGTTATGCAAAGTTTGTGTATATGCTGACATTCGAACCCTTTACCGTTTAAGGACCTTTCAGATTGTTGTTTACATATCAGCAACAGTATATAGGCAGTCTAATTGGTATTTAAAAATAAACTCAAAAAAACAAATGTTCACATTCTTTTTTAAATGGTAGAATTTTAATAATTTTGTAAAATATTGAGTGTGGTTCTCTGGGGTAACTTTTTTCCGACCAACTAATCCGGCAACACCCACCAGTTTGCAGAACGCGACTAAATTTGGAAGAAAATGAGCTGCATGGCAATATACCGCGAGGTCGTCCAAGTGTTTTCATGTTTTCTCGTCATGTGACAAACCCCTTTGTTGCGTGACAAACACTCGGGACGCACCAATGAAAGACAATCGTAGTTCGACCCAACAATCAACACATGTGTTCAGGCGTGCATTTAAGCGTAACCTAACCGCCACCCCTGTTTAGGCCCCCATTTAAAAGTTAGAGATAAACTTAACCGCCTATCCGAATATGTCGAGTGGAACTCACTCAAACCAAGCGAACTCACAAAGCTGTATACACAAGCAGATACTCTTACACGGGTAATTAAATTAATAAAACTGTTTCATGTACTAGAGAACTCGTCATTTATTATACGGCGATTAGTTCTCTCGCTTGGGCACAATAGAATACGCTTAGCATACCAGTCTAATAGAAACCAGGCACTAATCATCCGTTCACTCGTACCGACGTCGCCATTGTTCGGAACAATCGCGTCTTCCGTGCCTTTGTATCGCGGTTGAATGGTGAGCATGAAGCGTTGTGGAAATGGTGCCCGGAGTGAGAAAGGCGGTCCTGAAAATTAGAAAAACGGACGGAAGACAAAAATAATGGCCAGTTTCATTGCGACCCGCTGCACGCGATATGAGCCATTGTTAGTGTATATAGCAGAGCGAAAGCGCAAGAATGTCAGGTACATCGTGTTGATGTACAAAGATATGCGATGTAGTGTTAAATATTCGTTGTAGCTATTGTGCATATGTAAGCTCAAAACAGATATATTTTAATTGTTTACCTCGGTTTAAATTATACCAAGTTTTATTTTAGATAGTATCACCTCGATTTTTTAGTGAAAACAAGTTTATTTATTTTCGTTCTATAAAACAGAGCTAGCCTTCCGGAGAAGGTGTAGTCCAAATAGTTTACAGTTATAAGCCGCTGATGTGTAAGCATTGAACCCGCTCTTGTTAGGTTGAGGTTTAATCAAAACAGAAACAAGAAAAATAATTTTATTTTATTTTTAGAAGCCTGTCTCACATTAAAGATTAAAACTTCGACTGGCATATTGTTGCTTCACTGTGTTGAACAATTCTTTCTAATTCTGTATTCTGACTCGTTCTTCGACGACTCATCACCAAATACGTCACCACTGTATTATACATACAAGACGAACTAACCGACGTCATCACTTTTTGACGTCATTGCAAAGATTCAACTTCTAACAACTCCTGTCAATCATGGAAAGTCCCGATATTCAAAGGGAAACACCAAGCCCGATGTCGCCATCGGAGGAAATGGCGATGAAATCTGGCATCGACGCGGGTCACGTCAAACGACCAATGAACGCTTTCATGGTATGGTCACGTGGACAACGACGAAAAATGGCCCAAGAAAATCCGAAAATGCACAACTCCGAAATCTCAAAGGTGGGTAATAGATGCGATATTTGCAATGCTTATATCATTTAAAGTAAATAGCCAAACTATAACTTCTTATATACTAATAAGTATTATGTCGATTAAAATAATGTGATTGTTTAAAACGCAACGTTTCTTATAGCGTCTCGGTGCTTCGTGGAAACTACTGACCGAGTGCGAGAAGCGACCCTTCATTGACGAAGCCAAGCGACTTCGAGCTCTTCACATGAAGGAGCATCCCGATTACAAGTACAGACCGAGGAGGAAGCCGAAATCGCTCATCAAACCGAAGGATCGTTTCGCGTTTTCCCTCTTTCCAAGTTCTGGGATGAACTCGCCCACGCATGAGCAGTCACCGGTTTCGCTCGCTATGCAACAAGCCGCAGGTAAGCTTTCGTGAGAACCTTATTACGGTAGTGCGAGGTACGAAATATATGTCCAAGTACGTTGGTATAGTACCGTAAAAATTTTGTATTAAAAATATATTTTTAGTTTAGTCTGATCAAACTTTATTCCTTTATTACAGCTGCTGCCCATCTTAACATCGACCCCATAGTTGTGGAGAAGGCCCGAGCTGCAGCGGCCGCCGCGTTTTACTCCTCGTCTCCATCTTTAACGACGACTTCATTTCCAAGTCTGAACCACCTCTCTATGACATCACAGTCAAGCGCGGTTAGTCTCGCAGCAGCCATCACCCAGAGCAGACTTGCAGCTGTTGCAGCGGCTCGAGAATTGGGTTCACCCAACTCGATATATTCGCCAACCAACGGTCTATATTCGCCACCGATCACCACAGGTAAGGAAACACGATATGATATTTGTTTACTTTAGTTTAAAATGGTATTAAATACATTAATCACACATTTAAAATAATACAACTGCCTTAATGTTGAACAGAAATTGTATAGCCATGATTACTGCTGACACGAACGTTTCAGCTTTATTTATCTGCAACTATCAGCTGAGTAAATAAAGAAATTATTTAGCTTAGTTCTAAGTTTTTGATATAGATTCGTCTTAATATAATTGCATGATTTTGTTAAAGTGTATTGTAGCGGTAACGTGTGATGTTGGTTATAGGTGCTTCCCGATGCGGCTCATTCGTCCCGTCACCCCCGTCTCCCGGTACGGCGGCCATGGCTGCAGCAGTGATGAATAGCGCGTACGCAATGACCCCATCTGCGACTGGCGCATGGTCCCCATCCCTGCCCAGTCCCACCATGCAGATGCAGAACCCTTTCGCTTACATCCTCGTGCCGGGCATCGGCCCCTCCGCCTTCCCTGGTAGTCCACTTAAGAGCGGACTCGACTACTTTTCGCCGTTGCCTCTGCCGGCTATGTAATCCTGCCGAATTTCACCGGAGAAGCCGGAAAACCACTCAAGTTCCCAGTCGACCGCGTGCATCTGACGGTGACAAGGCGAATCCTGTGGCGCAGAGCAGACTGTCTGTGTTCATATCATAAGTTTCCAATTTTGCACTTTGTGTAAACAGCGGTGTGTATAACCCTTTGCTACGATCCCAATCTTCTGGGCTACTCGACTCGTATACTAACAATCGCGGTACGATATTGCTCGTTGTGACATCACAAGGGTAACTTTTAATGACGCGCGGTTCGAGGTCAAGTGCTTGAGATTTTATTGAAGGCGCGTGGCAATGTCGACCTTTAAGAATATATTAGAAATCGACAAAATACAGAGGACGGTTGCCAAAGCACTGCTTGGTATCCCTTTGTGTCGGTTACATGACAGCTATGCTTCAAGAGCATTCATATTTCAAATTTAAGTCGTGATTGCCTGCCGAAATGAATTTCAATCGCGAGACCACCGAACCGCCTTTTCGTATTACTGTGTCCTTGACAAGGCGGTTTTCGCTGATCTCTTTTTGGTGGGTGTGATTTTATTACTGCTTCAATCTTGTTCATATTTCAGTGTTTATTTTCTATTTGCCATTCCTCGCTATTTGCAAGTCGGCTTTTACTTCCAAGTCGGTATTTGCTCGAACAATGTCGCATAAATAAGCGGATTAGTTACTGTGTAAGCCGAATTTGTATTAACACATAACTTTTAGCATTGGCAAATTCCAATTGAGTTTATTGCGTATTGTGATCAACAACTAAAATCTACTTACTGATCGGAAAAGTCGCCGGTGGTATAATCGCTATCGCTGTAGACCTTCCTGGCTGGCAAAGGTTACTGTTTGTTATGTGCATCGACCACACCTAAATGCGGTCACTTCGCTTGCACGAACGTATTCACGCGGAGGCCGCTCTTAATTCAATTACCGCCTGGCTCTGAACTTCGCCGTTCCGCACCGTCGCTTCTGCAAACATCTTGGCACATTTTTCAGCTTCACTCAGCTCGTAAACATTATCGTTGGCCGGCAGCCAATATTCCATGGCGTTTGCGCATTTTTACTTTCGACGTTTTTGCACCAAAAAACATGAGTGGCTGGTGGGATGCCTGTGTGGATTTGTGAGCTAATCCGCGATTTCGCTTCGCCTTCCACCGCCTGATACGCAATTTCGTATTCGCGCTTAAGCGCCATTGTTACTGCTCAATGTAAGCTCAGCGGATCGGCGGTTTAAGTTACGGCTTTGTGACATCAGAGACACCACAAGTTCGATCGTGGAATACGCCCGCGGCGTCCAATCGTTCGAAATGTGTTTATTTTTACGGAGACAAGTAAAATGCCCCAAAAGCATCGAAGGCTTCGCACGCTATCCGCCGACTCGGACGGTTTTAATTAACGTGATTCACCGGCGTTAATGAGAACTTATAGCGACGATTGAGTCAGATTAACCTCACCGGTCTTGGACTGTGTCACGCGATCCGTTTCCTTAAAACAATGCCAGTACTTTACCACTCATGTAACAATTACCATCTCCGCAATTAACCATTGAATATTTGAATACCGCTATTTTAATCTTAATTTGCAACTACAACGCCCTCGAATTGGAGTAACATTTTTATCGACGAAAAATCTTTCCCTTTTTCAAGTATAAGACTAAAAATACTTTACTTGTTCAAATTTATGGCGGGGCTGAGTTGTGAAAAAAAACATATTTACCCCTTGACCCGAGCTTCACAATCTTGTTGTTAATGGTTTCAGTTGTACTTCGCTAATAGCCGTACTTTTTTTTATCTGAATCTCACACCCCGTTTATTTTGTTCTTCTTCCGACGATGTTTTTATGACGAAAAATAAATTTGATTGAGCTGAATGGACGTGGATTTCTGCAGACGATTTTCAATCCCGCATCAAGATTTAGCTCGATGCGGGTATTTACAAAATAGTGTGTGTATGCTGAATTAGGCTGTTCCCGCCGCGGGCTCTGTAGGAAATACTGCAGCACATTGCGTCAAGGGACAAGAATGGAATATTACAATTTCGAGTTCCGTTACAGGATCTTAACGGAATTTATGTAACCCATCCCAAAATATTTGTGTTAAGTTGCCCAATACTGACTTGTTTTCCACATGAATTATCTTCGTATGCACGGCATGTATTTACTAAAGACGCATTAGTATATATATCACACACGCACACACATATATATACATAGCGTATATGACAGTTGCATTAGGGGTTTTCTAGGTTTCAAAGGTTCCGATTGAAATTGCTTATTACTAAATGCTGGTAACATTAATGTCCCGCATTTTGTGTGGGTTAGTTAACGTCCTCGGTCGATCTCGCGCCGGAAATTCATGGTAAATTACTGTAGATCACTCGGTGTAGGCTTATACGAAGAATTTACCTTGGTTCTGTACCAGCCTGCACAGAGCAGCAATTTTCTGGCCGCCACCGCAATGACTTTGCAAGTTATCCTACGAAACGAGAATAACGAGGATTCCGGATCACAAATCGGTCATTATTGGCCGCCAATTACACCGCCGCGCATAGTAATCGCGGGTAATGGTTTGTTATGCCTGTGTAGAATCTATTATGATGTCACATAGGTGATTCAGATAGGCCACCAATCGGAATCACACTGTACCTGCGTGTATCAGCAGATCGCGTGCGAGCGGCCAAACCACAAAGGAAAGATTTCTTGAACTTTCTCGGAGGCGGCGAGACTTATAATTACCGACGGCCATATTATACCAGGCCGGGAAAAGTATAAACAAGAAATGAATATTCGGCTATTAATATATAATTGTCGAAACGTCGACAAAGTGTGAGCTATTTTAATAATTTGGCGTAGTTTGTGACGGTGCCTTTAGTGGTCAAGGCGTGTTGTATTTTTGGCGCAAAGACGCAAACTGTGGCTTGGTAAAATCTATAAGCCGTTTAATTCTTAAACTTCAAAATAAATCTTATAATTTCCAGAAATATTCATTTTCTAGAGTTATGCTTTAATCCTATGCAAATGCATTAAAGTAACGACAGTTATAAAATGCTGCTAGACAGTAGCAAACAAACATGTTGCTGAAATGCAATATTTTGTTGTTTTTTTGTGTTATTGCACATACCGAATTGCATTGCTGTTTTGTTCTTATTTCCAGAGGGTTTAGAACACCGCAATTGCACAAAACTTTAATTGCGCAAAACCATTGTATTCAAAAGAATTGGGATATTGTCTAAAATTGGTGGATTAGAACGGTAGAGAGACGGCCACGATTCGATAAATATCAATCCACAATCGGGCCCCTTACAATTTTCTTCCTTGAATTACATTTGGTCATTTGGGTTTAACACCAAAAATGTTGAAGGGTTGTGGTAGCCTTAAAATGATATTTAGTAAAGGAAGAGTTTTTGGGGAGTAAGGATTCTTTTGTTTTTTTAGGAAGAACCTGTAGTTACATGATTTACACGTGCAAATAAACTCCGTTTGTTGAGTGTTGAAACATCATTTATGACGTTTTAACAATGGCGTACTTTTGTTTCCTTTTCCGAGCCGCCCGTCACAACGTGCTGTATCCTTTGCTATTCAAATTTTCAACCCATTGTGTTTTAACAATGCGAAACGTCAGAGCGGTTCGATGGTTCTCCAGCCCTCCATTATGAGCCAAATAATGACAGGCATTGTGATCAAACAATGGGGAACAACCCTCTTGTCAGCAACAAAGGCGCGGACAATGGAAATTAATTTGATCAGCACGGAAAGCTTATAAAACGATACCCGCTAATTTGTGCGTCAACAAGGCGGGAAAGCGTGCATCGCACAACGCAATACGTTACGAGCAACTACGTTCGATTCAGCCACTGTGCTTTGCCAGTAGAATAGTGCTGGCGTTTGAACAAATCCATATTATGGTTGACTTTAACAAGAAAAATGACTTTAACCAAAAACGACACCCTGTGTATAGAGCGAAGATAGAAATATCGATTTGTTATTGTACGGGAAGCTTTTCCGCGAAATTTTAGCATAAACAAATTATGATTTAGCTTATCCTTTGGCGAACGCATGTGCAGGCGTGCGTGGTATGCGGTTTGTTTTGCCACCAATCTACTGCACCTTCGCTAAATCCCGCCCGGTATTCCAGGGACGGTTATTGACTGTTGCACTCACCGAGTGGCCTTGTTGGGTACGAAAATAGATTAATCCGAAAATAGAATGATCACCCAGGATCCAAACCATTGTTAAAATACAAAGGATTGCCACGTTGAAGTGCACTTACCAAGAGTTATCCCATTGTCAGGGGGATTATAATGTAAATAGCGTGTAACAACTGCGCAGCCCAGCGCGAACACGTTTTGAACAAAGTGATTTATCAAAGCTAAGTTAAACCACCCATTTTGACAGCAGGAGTTAAATGACCCAACGGTCTGGGGATTTAAGAATTCCGCAATAAACGGATATCGGACACTTGTGCCTGCAGTTTTTGTCACTCGGAAAAAAATTGCAAAACTTAGGAAAAGTGCAAAGTGGAGTTTCCATTGTAATCCCGGAGGGTCTCGGTTTTTCCGTGGTCAGTCTCACACCTCTAGTGCGGTCGCAGTGGAATACTATGGCATTGTTCTTATGCTCCACTTGTGTTGTCAACTAAATCGTGATGAAGACCACTTCGGCCGTTCATTTCTGTTCTTATGTTTCGAAGACGCTGCCAAACGTGTAATTACAAATTGATCACCAGCTTAAATCGCTTCCAGTCCGGCCTCGCTTTACTCGACCTCGCGTGCAAAGGGGCAATCGAAGACATCGCTTAGATTGGAAACAATTTGTAAATTGTCACGTTCAGAATGTCGATGACCGAAACGTCCAGCAACCCACGCAGCACGCGCACTCTACGTGTTAATCGGACTTCATAAGCCCCCCCCGCTTCAATTCTGTTTGGCTAGACTATTTTTATTCGTGGATAATTAACATTGTTTAAAAGGTTATTTTGCCACGATTTTGTATCATACAACGTGATTTGATTAACACAACGTACCTTTATTAAAATATTAACTTTTTTAGAAACGACTTTTAAAAGTTGGTGTAAAAACAATAACAAAATTCAAAAGTTAAAAAACCATAATGTAAAAGTTGGTTAAAAAAACAAAATTCCAAATTACTTAACATTTTAACCACAGTTATCAGCTAGTGGTTGATGCATTTGGTCACGCCCGATTGCTTCCGCTATCAGTAATAATCAGACATCGCTGAAGGGCAGAAATGCCGCACACAACGTAAATCAAAATGCCATGTGTTGGTGTTCGTTACACCAAGCGATTACGATATCCGTGGAACATCTTTCTACATTAATATTATTCATTTTTTGCAAAAAAACAACATCGTTACAATGAACATAATCTATCATTGCCACAATAATTCCATTCATGATCACTGCAAGCATCGTTTTTCAATTTATAATTACTGGTTTTCGATTTATTTTACAACGTGATGTGCTAAATAGCATATTTTTGTAAATCGGGAAAACGCATTTCATTTGCTTGATGGAAGTCACACCGACGCATACGTCAAGTCGTTTATTTACCGGGCTCAGTGACCAGTTTCGATCTCATGATGGTCTCGTCACTGAGACCGTTTTTTTATATATAGATTTGGTATATGAATTGGTCGCTTTAACCATTCGGCCACACGACCGTTTTCATTTTTTCATCGCCACCTACAACATCGATGTTACATATTTAACTGTACATCATTTTTAGCAAAGCTAAAAAAAAATTACATCAAAGATAAACTGGATTTAAAAAATATGTTACAGTGTTTAAGTCATTTTCGCGTTTTGATTCAAGTCAAGTATTTTTTTTTTGAAATTCAAGTTTATAACTCAGTCAGAAAATTATAACTCAGTCTTTACAACAAGAGCATTGTTGTTTCGCCTACACACTTTCAAACTATTGTAAACCCAAAAATGTCTGCATACTCTAGCCACCGGAAGCTAATGACAATGAAACGCGGTAAAGAAGGGGAAATTGGAGGAACCGGTTTTTGCTGATTCATAGATATGTCATTGATACTTAACAACAGGCAGATGATGGTCGACTTTTCAATGACGCATTTCACGGTTTACTTACTTTTTCCCTTGTGGCCTTTACCAAAACAGATGTTTTGTTATTCATGATGATATGGTTTTGAATTAGCGCGAAGTATTTATCATTGGTAAAATGGATGTTTTGAAACACATCAGTGGCATTGACCTGGAAGTTGGTATATCGGTTAAAAATAGTTTCTGTTTTCCATAATTTAACTCGTGTATCACCATTATAGTAGACCTAAAGCAATTAAACTGCTTTGATTTAAAATATTTGATTTACTGGCCTTGAAAGGACAAGATAAATATCTTTGTTTCCACCATTAGAAATTTTTAAACAATCTACATGTTTACGTGAGCCTAAAATTGATACCTTATAAAAGTTTTTGGTGCAAAAAGGTAAACGGGGAGAATGTGAAGACATTAACTCGTGGCTGCCATCTAACGAATTATGCGAAAATATAAAACTAGCGTTTTGCCAAAATTTTAGAGTTGCTACTTAGTATTTTTTAAATCACCGTGTTTAGCAGATAACCTAACATAGATTAATGGGAATATAAATGCGTGTTTAATACGGTAAATAAAATATTCATGTTTATCCTCGTGAGTGGGAAAACGCAAGGGACGTTAACATACGGGAAAACGTCATTTTACTCCGCGCCCACCGTCGAGTTACCAGTGATGTTGCAGTGTGTTGTGCATAATTTAGACGTTCCTTTAATTAGGTAGAACCCATTATTTCATTGAGTTCAGGCAATGTCCATTTAGTGCTAAGACCAAGGACACAAACGACTAGCTAGCGACCAGTTTTAAACCTGAAACCTTTCGATTGAAAGGCGGCGCACTAACCTACCAGACTAATTGGTAAAGCAATTATCAGCATTGGGCAAGTTTGTCATTGCTGAGCCATAATAACGCTTTTGTTATAGTTTTAGTTTTTTTTTAAATGATAACAAAACAACACTTATTAGTTATAGCTTGGTAGAATAGTGCGAAAACATGCACATCCTACGTTCTGTATAAATTGATCTCTTACACAGAAAAGGGAAAGTACCTACTATGTTTCCATTGTTCTTTAGAAATTCCAACTAATTTGTTATTTTTTGTATATATTTTAATTACTTTTTATATACTAATATGGTAATTATTTAATTAAGTAATATGAATTTTATTAGAAAATTCTATTAATAAATTTTCTGCAATACGAAAGGATAATTTTAAATAATTTAAACTTGGCAACACGGTTTAATGCCAAAGACTTTCCCGCGAAAACATTAATAAATAGATGCTAGGTTTTCTTTCTAGAAATTCGGTCATATGAAATTTTTACTTTATATATTTAATGTACAGTGTATATTTAAGTTCATATAATTAGTATATTCACGTCCACGCTTTGTTTATGTTAAAACTGTATTACTGAATATATTCAGCTGACTACAAAAATAAATGAATCTGAATTTGTTGATTATTTCTTCCTAAAAGAAATAATACACCTACTCTTATCTGATTTTATTTAGGTAAAGTAGATAAAATATGGATAATTTAGACACATACCTAGCAGCCCTGGATGAAATGGTGGAAGATGAAAATAAAATTGTAAGTATGGCTTTAAATCTGTTTTTTTAATAATCATTTTAACATGCATGGTTGTAAAACGGGATCATGGTTTAAATTTGTTATATCGTTGGTCGCAAAAGACCCCACAATATTCCTCAAATATCCAAAGGTATTTGGCTCATGTAAAAAAAATTATTATTTTCTTTCCAGGTAACCTACAAATGCTTAAGCCAGCAGCTTGCCATTCCTATTTCACAGTCGAAAGAGTAAGTTTTAACACAGTTTTAACAACACAACAGTCTATAGGTTAAACTTCTGTTGTTATATTGCAGGCTTTTGAAAATTTATGCAAAAAATTCTGAAAACAAAATGCTATCTACTGTGTTCTGTGTGACAGGTATGCATAATATTTTATA
The DNA here is from genome assembly GCA_000149265.1 of Ciona savignyi. Taxonomy (NCBI): domain Eukaryota; kingdom Metazoa; phylum Chordata; class Ascidiacea; order Phlebobranchia; family Cionidae; genus Ciona; species Ciona savignyi. Next base: position 962,010 of record CH002840.1, read on the forward strand.
CAACTGTTAAGTTTTATTATTTTTCTATGTGGTGGATTTAAATTCCTGCATTTTTGGATGCTTGCCGATTTTATGTTATTGCCTTGTTTCGTTGATTAATTTATTGCCTGAATTTCTGTATATATGGCTGTACCTTTTTGCTTAAAGCAAGTAGTTATGTACAGTTATGTGAGTTGTACAGGTGTGTGTAGTTACATTGTGGCGGTCGAGGATATAAACCGAGCAACATTAAAATAAATTGGGCTAAAACGCTACACAACTATGCAATCATTAATCGACCCAGCTAATCCTAAAACCAGTTACCCATTGAGAATCATATAATGAGAAACAACCTTATTAAACCAAAATTGATTTTTGGGTTATTTCAGGATGTACAAAAAATGGAATTCGAGTTGCTATTGTCAAGAATAGTGATCTTGATAAGGCGAAATCAAAAATGCTGAAAGTGACTGGTTGCCATGTATACAGTGTCCAGCAGTCACAGGTTTCCAATCCAAGTGACCTATATTCTGCAGACTACGATATGACCAAAGGAATTATGTACAAATGCGCAAGGTTAGTATTTCCCAGTATTTGTAAGTTCAGATTGTATATTTATTGTATTTTTGATAACATTAATGAGCTGTAGAAAATTAGAACAATAAACCAAATAACTCAGTTTGTTTATGACAAAATCTGTAAATGTAAAACAATAAAATACCATTCTAAACAATTTTGTATTGTTAATACATATTTGGTTCATAATTTTTGTCTGTGTTTTTTCATATAGAAATATTTTTATTTTAATGTTAACGAAAAATAGAGTAATTTCTGTTTTATTGTTTGGTTTGCTCAGTGGTTTTTATTTTCACAGTTGGTTTGTTTTCTCAATTATTAAATCAAAAGTGAAGGTATTAATATAATCATACATTTTTACACCTTGCAGGTGTAACATAGAAGTGCAAGATATTTGTAGCAACTTTAATATCAATGCAATCAGATTTTTAGAAAAAAATTGTAATTAAATTATAATTTTTGTTCTGTTGGAAAGGCCAGTCTGGTATCTATGATTAAAGGTATTTTCAAATTAAGGCTAGCATAATAATTCATGAATAATTTCACCAGTTTGGGCCA
>CH002840.1:971245-985195 GCA_000149265.1 Ciona savignyi
TGTGCGGTGTAAACAGATCGGCAAATAACCACTTTGGTTTAAAAAAAACTAAAACTTTTACTCCATTTCTGATTGTGTTAAACAAAGTGATTTTTTATTGGTTTAAAGTTACAGAATATTTTGTAGCTGTAGCTTGGGAAAAAGCATGAAGTCAAAATAGCACTTACCAGTACTGTATTTAACTAAAAGGATTGTGTTGTATATTGTTACCCATTATTGGCCAGTCAAACAGTTTTGGAATTAGTTTTAGTGTGGATCCTTTAGTTTTAGTTCCAAAATTATTTTGTTGTACCTATTTTCTTTGCTTTTTTAATAATCTAATTTTAAGTATCAACCACCACATAAGATTTTTTTTTCTTTTTAAATTACTTAAATAATTAAAACAAACTCATTTTATATTGGTAATAAAATAGAAAAATTTGAGAATTGCTTTCTAATCCAGTATCAATGCATGATTTTAAAGTAAGCATATTTTACTTTATCGGTCAATGTCTAACATTGTGCAGTAGAAATTGCACGATTTAGCTTTGCTGTGTGTTGACACTGAAACCTTTAAAGACTTGCTTCCAAGAATGTTGCCTGGTGTCTTATTACATGTCACATATAATCATGACATCATACCACTGTTAAACTCTTGTATGCACAACAAGCATTAACGTACATCATACATTGCATGTTTACATTTACATACAAGGCTGACCTGATAAACAAGAACCATTAAATATAGTTAATTTCCAATTTACGATGTGTACCTCCGAAAAAAACATAGAATACAGTCCAGTGTAGTCATGCGTACAACCTTACAAATGGAATATTTATTTTATTGCAATCAATATTTACTATTCTAGAAAAATTGAATAAATTTTTTTGTTTCTTATTTCTTTTATCAATAATAATCTAATTAAAAGAGCCCAAAAGGTAAAAGGTTACCGATTTCTTATTTAAATACCACATGGAAACTAAAAATTCATTAACATCTGGCAGAGTCAGAGATATACTTCTTAGTGCTGGCTTTGATACTGACGATAAAACCATCAAACATGTTCATTTTAACGGCTTTGATGATGATATAACCAATACATCGTATGGTGCTTCGATTCCAAAACAAAAAGCTATGAGTTTAGATGGTGATGTCATCATTGCGTATAAAATGAATGGCGTGGATATACCAAGGTAAAATTGAGATTTATTATTTCGCTTTGCCCTTAATATTATGTAGCCTATTCTTTATGATTTCAACCACCTAATCATTTTGTTGATGACGGCGTCCCATTTTTTAATGATTGACGCTTTTTATCTGTTTGCAAGGGACCATGGATATCCGGTTCGAGCAATCGTCCCAGGTTATGTGGGGGCGCGGAATGTGAAATGGTTAAGACAGATCACAGTTGGGTCCGAGGAGAGCACATCACATTGGCAGATGAATGATTACAAAGCCTTCTCGCCAGGCACTACGTTTGAAACGGCAAACTACAAGAAAGCGCCGTCTATTCAAGTATGTACAGCGAAGTGAAAAATAAAAATAAACGAAAAAACCAAGCAGTGGCCCTGGTGTTTAACCCTAAAACCACCCAAACATTGCGATATAGTATTCAATTTTACATTTTATTGAATATTTAAATTGTTTTAAATGTGAAATCCACTTTGCAGGAGATGCCAGTTATATCGGCCATTTCTGTGCCCAAACCTGGATCCATTATTGATCCCGAGGATGGTATGGTTGAGGTGAAAGGTTACGCTTGGAGTGGAGGTGGTCGTGACATCATGAGAGTCGATGTTTCAGCTGATGGTGGAAATACCTGGCAGGTAACTCCCTCTTCCGACTCATAGTTTACTGTTTTTAAAATGATTAATGTTAAAACCCGTTTTGAGGTGTCATCATTTATCACATGCTCATTGTAAGGTTATAGGAAGTATCGGGATATGATGAAACCATGTTGATGTATAATACATCATGTATTAATAGCTATTAGAGATTTGCACATATTCTGATAATAGTTTCAAAAAGAATTGGTTAACTGGTTGACATACAAATTGGTTGATTTTTTAGTGGTTAACTGATAACAGTTGGTTAAGCATTTAACGATTAAATGATTCGTAGCCCTAATTGCTGTACAACAAATGTAAGTTTGTTCTGAGCTAACATTTTTCCCATTTGATAATTTTTTTCTTGTTTGAACTTATGGTGTGTTTTACCTAGTTATATAAATCCATTACAGTTTACCTAAAACTGTAAACTAACTATAATAATCATTTCAAAGCAAGCAATTATACCTAATGATTAGACCACCAGTTGCTTTTACTTGTTTTGTTGCAGTTATATGCATTTTAGTATTTTACCGAAACGGATAAAATAAAAATTCTGTTGTTCAACGTTTGCAGTAACAGCTCCAGTAAACTGCTTGTGCTTAGGCACCAGAAATGGGTCGAAACACCTTTAATTACCACTACCTCAATTACCATGAAGCCCAAATTCCCACATATAACTTGAATTGAATATTATTTGTAGGAGGCTTCGTTGACAAAAGATGATCCTGATGCTGATGACTCAGCACATTGCTGGGCATGGACCTTGTGGACAGCTGAAGTGCCTGTTGCTGCAGGAAAGGTTGAAATTATCTGCAAGGTTTGTACATTGAACTGTCAATTGAGAAGTTTTGCTAAATCTTAATGTATTGTGTTTTAAAGCGACAACAACAACAACAACAATTTTTTAACGTAACAATTTGCAAAGTCTTTTTAACTGCAGTGGAACACCGCTGACCCGACCACCTATGGGGCCGTCACAAAGCGGTCGCGTTAGCGGGGTGGTCGTGTTTAGCGGAGTTAAATTTGAAGTTTTGGACCAAAATGTGGCGGTCCTGGTCTGGAAACCCGGGTGGTCGTGTTATTGAAACAGAATGCAATGCATTACTACAGTAAATTATTTGGGACCGCACTAAAGTGGTCTGGTTCAAGAGCTGGTCGCCAAGCGGGGTTCCACTGTACTTAAATTTATTTATATCAATGTCAATAATTTTGATGTGTTATATGTGCTGTTTTTAACACAATGACAGGATTTTGAAAGAACTTTAGCTAAATTGACAATCATGAAGTAAATGTCAAACATAATTTCAATGCGCTTATTATCACTAGCTGTGCTCATCAATTAATGGTTTATTGGCCGGCCAAATTATTGTCAGGTAGAACGGTGTAGCCGTACGGTTAACACGTCCGAATTATATATGAATTAAATATATAAAAACGGACTTAGTGATGACCCACCTTAAGATCGAAACTGAGTCCGGTAAAAAAAATATTGTCTACTAGTATATGATACTTTCTGTTGTTCTTCGTACAAAGCCATTTCTTTTGCAAAGATTTGGATTTTATGAAAACATAATTTTCAGTTGACAAAAAACAGTTTTTTTAATGCTATCATATTCACACTGCACAGTCCCTCATCAATACCCATGTAAAATCTTGTTTTTAGGCAATCGATTCTGCCAACAATTGTCAGCCTGAATGGATTGGCCCAATATGGAACCTTCGTGGCTTTTTAACGTGAGTAACCTATATATGCATAGATAAATTGGAAACAATAGAATAACAATGTTTATCTTCGGGAAATAGGTGTCTTTAGGTCATCTTGTGTCCACAGTCTGGTTACCAAATCCATGGCAGTGGCATATATTTTATTGCTACATTTTTGCTCCACCAATTAATCCCATCAGATTTCTTGAGAAGTTTCCCCATCTTTTAGCTTCTCTAATATGTAATCCATTGATAGGAACGCGTGGCACCGAGTGAACGTTACTGTTGAAAACGACTAAAACGTTATGCGTCTGGAAACAGCAAATGCACCAACTATACAATAGTCCGTTACAAGTTCTGTGTTTACGAAAGTAATAACATGTTTTAACCGGGTTACTTCTTTTAATACGGTGGTGGTGTTTTGTTAATGATTATAAGACCTTGAACTATTGTACGTTGTTTGGGGTTGATCATTTTTTTAATGTATTATAATGCAGTACAATTTATTTATGTGTAAGATTTTGAGGTAAATTATATCGTCGAAAATATTTTTTTTAAATATGGTAAATTCTCGTATACGTTTTTACTGTAGAATAATAACTTTTATTCGATTTTTTTAGATTTTTCATGCATCTTTTTTTAACTAACCTTTATTTGATTTTTTAGATTTTTCTAACACGATTCTGTTTTTTTTTAATTAAAAAAAACGATATCGTTACGCTGATTAAAAAGACCGTTAGATTTTTACTTTGAAAACGTGTCTATTTTACTGATGGTGTTAAAGCTTCCTTTTTAACCATATACTCCTTTTAGATATCGTGATTGAAAAAAACATTCATTTTAAATACTCCAATTAAAAATGTACAGTCATGGCCATGTGAATAATTGATTATGCCGTGTTCTAAGTTAATGTTGCGTGCATTCCAATATTAAATATCTTCAGCATTAATTATAAACATTAGAAAAATCCAAAAAAATAAAACCTTAAATTTGCCTGACTACTCCATAGCCAAGTGAGAAAAGCACTAAATACCCTAAGTTGGTCGAGACCAAAACAAGGTTGTTCGCTTGCTGGTAGATTTATCTCCTTGTTAACGGACATTACCTGAAACCATCGGAATAATGGGTTCTACTAAATTAAAAAAGCGTGTAAATCATACACAACTTAGAGGGTTTTTATGGCACGCCGCGTAATTTGACATCTTAATTACCAATATTTTCCCCAAGTTAAAATCTGCTGTCTATAAGAACACCCGTAGAATTTAAGCTTTGTCGGATTGGCGTTTTTATCGCGTTTTTATGAATCACTGGCATTTGTATCCTGTCCCGTACAATATTAAAGTATGCTATGCCGCCGTGGTCTAAATTTTGATATCGTGTTTAACGTTATAGATGGAGACAACCGTGAAACTTTGTTATATTTTGAACAACATTGGTTGACAGACGAATTTCCACATATTTAAATTAAAGAAGGTTTGTTAGCGCTACAGTGAAAAGCTAAATTAATAAACAAATCCGGTTTAGTTTTTAACGGATTTTTTTTCATATCTAGATCATGTTATCTAACAATTTGAAATCCAGGATAGGATAGGATATTCATGTTTATCCCCGTGAATGGGAAAACCAAGGGGGTTAACACACGGGTAATCGTTAGATTACCTCGCGCCCACCGTCGGGTTACCTGAGCTATTGCAGTGTGTTGTATATGATAGACACGTTCCTTCAATTTGGTAGGACCCATTAATCCGCTGGGTTTAGGCAATGTGCGTAAAGTGCCTTGCCCAAGGACACAACCGACTAGCTAGCGACCAGTTTCGCACCTGCAACCTTTCGATTGAAAGGCGACGCTCTTAACCGTTAGACCAACGGGCCGGACGATTTTGAAATCTCACAAGTTTTAATTCGATTTGACCACTCATTGAAGATGTCGGGACAACATGACATGACTGTCACAATCATGATTTAGAAGAAAATTCTTTTTTTAGGGTATTTCTCTGGTTCATTTTTTTAATTGTTCTTTTTGGTAAAGGAGCGGCTGGGGCACTCAATTTTTACAAAATCGGGTACAAAATTTTCTGAATGGGACCCATAATTACACGTGGTGTATAGGCTATATCATAAACATAAATAGTGTGTTTTTGTTTCTGCAAGAATCTGATGGAAATCCGGAGTTTCAAAGTCTAGATTGGCATACATGTTATATAAAAGCAGTATATTATTGGGGGTGCCTCTAAATACTACAGGATCTCTTGGATCGCTTGGATCACTTAGATTGCTATGGAAAGTAATTCTAACCCTGTCCCAAACACTAGTCTCAACCCCAGAACTGACTTTAACCCAAACCCTAACATTAATATCATGGCTTTTGAAATAATTTCGAAGTATAATAAGCGCTCCATGCAATCCAAGCGGTCCTGTAGTATTTAGAGGTACCTTATTATTGGAGGTATATGTTCAGCTAGCGTTTGTTTTTTTTCCAAACCGGATTTTGAATACGGCGTCTTCGAATAATCTGTCTAGCCAGTTTCACTATAGTATAGTATAGTGACTATACAGACACACAAATAAACAACATGTGACTAAATTGTAGTGGATATTTTATAAATATTGTTTTATATGAACTATGAGAATCGTGTTTAGTCTACGTTATAAATTTTACTCTTTGGTCATATACATATAACTATTTCCATGAAGATTCAGCCCAAATTCGTCAATGCACAATCATTACATAAAACCTGACAGCTGTTAAAGATCCACTTCCATATCACACGTTATCCCTGTTGATGTAGCGCCAAAAGCACACTGATCACTGGTTTAAGAGTTACGCTTCCGAAAATTTACCCAATAACCGTCTTTTCCTGTTCCTGCACCGTGATTTTGATTTGATTGCCATTTTAATACTTGGGCAAAAATAAATAAACTAAATTTAAACTGTATAAATACGGGTACTGGTCGTTTATGTCTGTTTTGTTTCATTTAAAATTCTATTATTTTATATGTAATTTTTTATTGTATAGCTGAGGGATCAAATTGAAATAAAACGTTTAGATGCGATAGATAACATGACCCACATATGTCAAAAAACAAAATTTAGGGTTATACCCATGCGAAATTACTTAGACTAAAATACTTATTAACTTTTTTAGTATTTTATTTTCTAAGGATCATAGAGCCTACCCTAATTATTAATATTTAAATTAATTGTCTCCAATATTAGTCCATGTTAAAATGGTACTCATTTTTGTTACTTACTAGGGGAAATACCCCTCAGAAGTATATATTTTTATCAACCGCGTTACATGGGCGTCTTCTTATTTCGAAATCGTCTAAAAAAGGTAAAAAAAACAGACTGAAACTATTACATATAGTAACTATCATAACCTTGATATGCCTGAACTTAACATTTTGGATTTACCCCGGAATACAACCTAGTTTTGCGAAATACAAATTGATTTTTTTGGCATTTTTCTTCCAGAAATCATAACGCACAACATTATTGTGCGATTTTAATTTAATGTAGTCGGATATTAGTCAGTCCACTTACCAAAGCTTTTAAAAGGGTAATAATTTTTTAATTAGGGAATTACCCCAACGTTAACAGCAAACGAATGTTATGGGTGTTTTGTCCCCCCGTAAGACGAAAGAAGTTACTAAATCGTACTGAAACTTTGACAAATGGAATGTGACATGACTTAAACAAAAAAAGAAATTACCTAATATATTCTTGAAAATACCCCCAAAAAATAATTTAGATATATATATATATATATATATATATATATATATAATGTACACTTACGACATTATGAAACACCTGAACAGTAAAACTCAACTAAAACAGAAAATGGAATTAAAAGATAAACTATTTTCCTGTAGAATTAAAAAATAATTTAAATACTTTCGAAATATAATTTAAAGGGATGTAATAACATGGTTCCTAACTTATATAAACACGATAAAATATTTTAATTGTGTTGACCTATTAGCCTACCACATTTTAGCTAAAATTAGGTGGATGTGCTGCGCCCAATGTATGATATAGGCCTATATAGTGGGGATTTTTAAAATGCCCAAGAAATAAAGAATGCATGTTTTTTCCACTTTCGGAACCCTTATTTGATTGGAAGATAGTTTGGATTTTAATTTGAATTAAGACTCGAAGAAGTTGGGAAATCAGGTTGAAAATACAATATAAGAAATGAAAAATCCATTGTACCGAAAAATATATTTAATTTCATGAATAGTCGACGCTCGTGTTTTTCCTACGTATTTGTCAATCTTGGTTGGTAATGTGTCAGAATATATGTATAATTGTATAATATGTATAGTAACATTATAATCTGTATGTAGTAACATTAACCGGTTAGTGGTTATTTAAAAGTGATCTCACGAAACTTTTTTTTTAATATTTGAAACCATAATTCTGTGCAAACAAAACCAAGAATCTTTCAACTGAAACTAAACTGGATTTTCCGACAAACTACAATTGGAAGCTGATTAAAAGCAATAAGCCAACCTAACCGAATAAACATACGTTTTGCGGATGTTACGGCTCCATACTGTTGCCATCTTCGGCGCAATTTTTAAATTTATTGTTGTTAACTTATTCCGCAGTAGGACCCTCGTAGACTGTTGCTTATTGATTAGTATCAACGTCTTAGGAATCTTATATTAAAACGTTTAAATATTTATACACTTTAAATATTCGTTAGGTGGCGCAACTGAGTTGCAATTTTCCCCGGAATATGTTTCGGTGGTTTGAACGGTGGTGTGGAGAAATGGTTAACGTGACCGGTGCTCCTAAAAACAGTCTTAATGTCTGGGTTAAACAAATTTAAAAATTATATTAGGTCTAATGCACTCTGTAAAAACGAAAAGTGGGTTGCCGTATTATAAGTACGTTTATTATTTATCTTTAAAGTCGGCATAATAAAAAATAGATTGCTCTCTGTTGTTTTTGTTTGCTCGTTTGTTTGATTGCCCTGTTATGTTTATTTGTTTACTGCTATGTGCAAGCAATAAGACGAAACTAGTAACCCAGAGAAACAACTTACAACGAACCGCTAAATTATACAGTTTTTATTGCGTGACAGTTATTTAAAATTTTATGTTGCTGTTATAAAACTGAATTTTCAACGCCAATTTTTTAATTTAAGGTAAGCATACAAATATTATACCTAAAGAATAGTGGTTATTTTTTTATTGTTAAGTTGCAGAAATTTGACACACACAGCTACCGCATGGAAGGTTATTACTCGGGTATTAACTCTGAATATTACATTCCTGTTTAGAGAAATTGTTGTGTAAATTGTCCAGCTTCAGGCAATTAAAGCTTGTGGGAGACAATTGCCCAGTCGGTAAATAACCGATGGTAGTTGTTTATGTAATAATTGCCATGTTCATTTACCGTCGTTTTTTACAATACAACGTAAGCAGGGAGTTAATAACATGTTTAAACACGACCTGCTCTGTCTGTTGTGTAGGCTACGAAATAATAAGTAAATATAACAACATACTTGCCTTTTCACAGATCTGTATATTTGTATAGTCATAGAAACAATTTTGTTTGCGAAGCAAAAACCTACAAGCTATACAGCTAGCAAAGCCACGCCTGTGTTTACCTTCCGACCCATATTGTCGGCAGGCAACATCAGCTTGTGGCTAGGAAAAATGACACCCAAAAGTATTTCGTCTATGAAATTTCGATATTAACATTTTTCATGATAGAAAACAATTGACTATCGGTTTGCCATTGTTATAAACAATTGACTAAGGATTGTCATAATAAACGGTTATTAGGATATTACCGAGCGGTAAACAAGGAAGGGGAAATGCGTGGCGACAATACGCTTATATAAATACAGCAGTCTAGCGTCTCTATATTCGAAAAGGCATTGATGCCATATCCGCTAGGCTTGATTAGGCACTAAGACACTCTTATATTACATTATCCAACGACATATCAACGAACTACAGATAGAGACTGACACGTCGTAATTTCCAGCGATAGAAAGCAAACGAAGTCACTATCGGTTTAGACGTGCAAAAAAAATTTGAAAACTAATTTTCTGGGATTCAGATTGGGCTTATTTTCGTAATATAAATTTATTCCAAGCATGATATTAAAAGCAAGTAAGCCGGGGTAAATGTTAAATATTTTCATTTATTTGTTAAAACGTTCAAAACAATTCATCACAACAAGGGTATTAATACAGTATTACTTTGAATGCCAGTTAAAAAATTAATGCCATTTGTCCCTACAACAGATACCATTTAACAAAAGCAGTCATGCGAAACGTCAATTAAAGGAAGTTTCCATTTTTGACGTACTCGTTCATTATGGGAGTGGCAATTCAGTTCCTTGTGTTGCTCGCGTGGTATGGTGCTGTTTTGTTAAGTGGTGTTAGCCTCCTTAACTCTAGTTTTAGTGCAAACCACCACGGTTATATAAATGATTAAGTACACAGGCTAAATCACATATCGGTGATTATAAGTCTGATAACTGAGTAAATGAAAAAATCAGACTATATAAAATGTTTTGTTTGTGGGCAAAAGTATGGTGGGTTTTCTGTAATATCTTTGTGTACTGATATTTTTTTGCAATAAAGTTTATCTGTTCTGTAAATTTAAACTTAGCTTAGTACTCCAGTATTTAGGCATGATAAAGCGGAAATATTATTCATAAAAATATCATCTCCTAAACTTATATATTCTCAAAAATTGTTCTTATTTAAGTGACTTGAGTTAACCAAATAGTGACTGGGTTATTCAGTTTCACCCTATTAAATATGTTGTCCATGATTTAGTTGTTCCTTCAATTTGGCCACTCAGATCAGGCAATGTTTGTTAAGTGCTTTGCCCAACCACACAATTGACTAGTTAGTGACCAGTTTTGTACATAACCGTTCGGCTGATAGGTGACAAAGTAACTAACCAAACTTATTAGGCAGACCTATATTGACATTATAAATTGGATGTTTGTTTGCAAAACAATAATTACTGATATACAATTTTTGCAAGTGTTCAACTAGGCAAGGTTTGAAACCGTCTTTTAACAATTAATCTCTGGTAAACAAATTTAGTTTTGGCTGAAATACCTTTAAAATAAAGAGAAGTTATTAGTGATTTTTACCACCTACCTTAGGATAATTAAAAATAAATATCATTCATGATGAAATACGAATTATATTAGGTATTTAGGCGTACCACTGACTATATTTGTAATAAAATTGGATTAAAAATTTTGACTTTTTAGTGACCAGAAACCGGGTTTCCAGTTATTTGTGATTTTATTTAATAAAAAAGGAAAACAATGGCCTGGCAACCATATGCAGATCTTCCTACGATGGATGGATTAAAGTACTCTATTATTCTCTATGATGAGGGTAATTGTGGTTGTAAGGGAAGTTATACATTGACCGTAAGTGAACTTTTATTGTAAATTATTAATAATATTAACGTGTTTACTGACGGTACCTTTAAATACTACAGGACCGCTTGGATCGCATGGAGCGCTTGAATCGCTTGGATCGCTTACTATACTTTATAATTACAAAAGCCATAATATTAATGTTAGGGTTGGGGTTAAAGTTAGTTCTGGGGTTGAGATTAGGGTTTGGGACAAGGTTATATTACTTTCCATAGAAATCTAAGTGATCCAAGCGCTCCAAGTAGTGCAAGCGGTCCTGTAGTATTTAGAGGCACCCGTTTACTGAACTCAAATATGTAATATTAAAAATTTATTTGCAAAGTAAAAGAGTTAGTTTTAAACATGGGGTTGGTGTTAAGGTTATTTCTGGGGTTGAGATAGTGTTTGGGGCAGGGCTAAAAATAGTTTCTGTAATTTTAGTGAGCAGTTTCCCTCCTGTTTTCCCTCCTTATAGTGTTGTACTCTGCCAGACAAATTGTATTAAATGTTAAAACATGATAAGATATTCATGTTTTTTCTGAATGAGAATACACAAGTTTTTTTTTATAAGGACAAACAGGAGACTGTCCTAGTGTTTTAGTTAAATTTATTGCTGCCAAAGGACAACTCTATATATCCATGCCGAAGGACAGAATGGAAAAAGCATGTGGCTAGTTTTGATTTTGAACTCCATCAGTGCATATACCAATTAAGCTGAGCGGATGAACATGTAACAAACTTTTTGTTTTTTCACAGCCTGCTGAAAGTAAAGAATTGGCCGATAATGTAAACTGTTCGAAAAGTCGTGTTATTGGTGGGATAAAATACCATGCCATTAGATATGATGAGCAGTCCTTGCATCTAAAACAAGGTCCCTCGTATATCATCACGATTGTAAGTCCCTCAAAACGAAGTAAGTTAAAAATTATTTCCTTTAAAATTACTACCAGACAAATCTGGTGAATAAACATTTTTCATTTTAATGCCTTTAGGGTGGGTGATTGTCTTTAACCCTCTTTGTATTTGTTTAATCTGTTTTTTTTTACTTTGTAATTTTCCTAAATAACAAAGTAAATAAATCGTAGCAAGTTATTACTGAAATTTAAAGTATGGTTGGTAGAGCACTGGCTTTTAATTTATGCTGATGTAATACAAGTTAAATATCATGATTTTAATGTTTAACATTATTGATACAGCTATTAGTAAGGTCATGCACATGTCCAAATTCAAATTCTTTTTATATTTTAAACTAGTAGATATTTTCATTCGTATGTCAACCTAGTTTAAACAATACACTGCTCTAGCTTATGTTACACTGTTTTTCAGTGAGAGCTCATTTGTGTTACGAAGGCACGCAAGTACTCTATTCTGATTGGGAGACCAAGATCTTGAAGGCATTTGAAAGTTATTGATATCCCATCCCTCCACTATTATTGTCCAGGACGAAATTTGAAATTTGACATTTAAAATTCCTTTACTAAACCCTGTATTTCAGACCTGTAAGCAGCAGTAACTTAATTGCAATACCCTGGAAAAAACCTAGAGCATTTCATGACCAATGCTTATTGGTGTACATAGTTGCTGAAATCTTATGTGCCACGTATTAAATATTAAAGATTTAAATTGCAACAGTTAAATTTCTGATGTTAATATGGGCAAATTATGTTTTGTGATTGTATATACCTGGTATATCCGAAACCATTAATCTAGAGACCACTTAATTGTATTAAACTGCTGAATGGGAATAATTGCTGTTTTTTTATGGTTAAGAAATGTACTCAAGTGTAAAAGTTTTAGGTGCAGTGTAGAGATGATTAAGAGTCCTAGTTTGTGGACTGTTTGGTTACACGAATAACAAACAAATAAGAATAATGAGTAATAAAACTATGGTTCAAGAAATAAAAGGATGAATATATATATGCAGGGTATTGTTTGGTTATAAATCAAAATTTGTTACTGCTTGGTATCACAACCTTCAAAGTTCGGCATGCTAAAGATTTTGAACAGTTTCGCGATTTAAGATTGTCAACGTGTACAAAATCTGTCATCGATGCGTTAAACCATTTGTTCGTAATAACTTTAACCCGATTCGTAGTGGTAGATTTGGATACCAAAGCCGTTGTCGCCGGTCGTGGAAAGAAAATAAAAAATACAGTCCTGGTGAAAATACAAAAGCCCCTCTTTGCTGAATGGGCATGCACAGACTTTCCCGGAACCTTTTTAATGTGACAACGGATCCACACAAGGCCATAAAAGGCCTATAACCCATGTACTTTTGTAGACGTTTTAAACTAGGGGTACTCAGCGAATTAGCTAATAATAAATAAATAAAAAGTGAAACTGTGCGCTGCACCCGGCGTAACGTATCACTGATCCTGTCTTAGGGTGGTATGCAGAAACCTCGCTCAAGCTTAACCCGGGATTAAGGGAGGTCCTTAATCCAGGATTAAGAAATTTGGTATGCAGAAACCTCGCTTAAGGCGAATCTCGGTTCAGCTAACCCGAGATTCCTTAATCCTGGAATTTCCTGGGTTAAGGCATTATTTTTTGTAATATTTTACGATTTTATAATAAATTCTATGATTTTTTGTTGCGGCAGAGGTCGTTCGCTGGTTCCGGGTCAACAAATTTGGGAAATTCGCGCGAAAATACAGGCAACACTGTAGTAGGCTAGTTTTGTTTTGTTTGGTAAATTTTACTATAGCTTTTTTCCACTTACTTATTACTGGCACATCTTGGTGATTTTGATGCTAGGCTATCTAGGCTAGAGTGATTCAGATGTTCACGGATTTAAAACCTTTACAAATGGAAGATTCCTGATGTACAGTTTGGACTCTAGCCTAGTCTAATTTGTTTCTTTATATAAGCACTGTTATATATTCATTATGCATTTTGTTTGTTTTCTTTTTTTAGGGTTTTGTTAAAGTTATTTTTGTCATTGTAATGTTTTTGCACAAATTTTTCACACTGCTATTCGGATTATTTCTTATTTATTTATCTTTATATTTTAATTTACATTTATTATAAGG
>CH002840.1:986651-1028838 GCA_000149265.1 Ciona savignyi
GATATTAATAAAAACAAACTCCAACACAATTGTCCTAAACCACAGAAGAAAACCAAGCAAGTGCCTTTTGACCTGGGCTGCTTGAGGTACCCAGTCCAGCCTGCTGCTCTAACCAAATTCGTCATATTCCAGGGGTTTATATTGATAAAGCAGGCCAGAGGCTCTTCCCCAGAATCAGAATTTTGGGTCAAACAAGCAAATATAAAATAATCGAGAGCCAACAATTTTAAAAACACAAGTAAAAAGTTTAATGTGTCACCGAGAATGTCGCTCATCACTCGGCGCTAGGTAAAGTTGGCGCAACGCTTATCTTCCTACTTCGGTTGTAAAGTGTTCTTTTTTACTACACTATATCTTAACAAAAGTATAATTAATAAAATCTTACCTTCTCTATCGAAAAAATGGTGTTTTAAAAACAAAACCTACGCTTACTGCGCACAATAATTTTTTGCTTCACAGCCTAAAAAACACCGACCCGCCATTTTTATAACGTTTCGGTACAAAATAATGAAACGAAAGAAATGTCGTCTGCCAATGAAAAATGCCAGGAAATCATGACACCGGAACGGTCAACGAACAAATGAAAGACATTTTTTTCTACGCAATCGCCGACAATGCGACAGAATTACGTCATTATTCGCCTTTTTCTTTCGGTGGCCTCTCTCAAGCCCGGGTTAGCTGAGCGAACGTTAAGCGAGGTTTCTGCATACCGATTAAGATTTTTCCTTAATCCAGGATCAGCTAACCCGAGATCCTGAGCGAGGTTTCTGCATACCACCCTTAATTTACCAAGTTTCCACGTCGTTTCGCAAATTTAATTATTAAAGCCAAGAGTACTATTTAAAATCGTAAAATGCATTATTGAACGACATTTAATTTATCCCTACGCGACCCTGTTTAAAGTACTTATCTGTGAAACAACGAAAAAGATGCGCTACTCTTTAATAACAAACATCAGTCTGGAATAATATTTCTAAAATAGATTCATCCTAAAGTTGTTTCTTACAAGATACAAACTTGACTCGCACATTAATAAATAAATCTTTATTCAGTTCGGATATTTTAAAATCTTGTCAATAAGAGTTTGATTTAAATAAGAAAGAGTTTACATGATATATTTTGTTTGTTTGGTTTGAATAAGAGTTAACATGATATAGTAATTATTAATAATATTTTGTTTATTGGAATTAGCACTGTTATTATGAAAAATATTGGTTTTATTTTAAATATTCCTAAATTAAAGTCAGTTATTGAAGTCAGTGATGAAGTTGAATGAGTAAACATCAAGACTAGTTGAAACCAGGCTTCACTATTCAGTAGGACATGTTATTTTATTATAACACACCGGGACGGGGTATATCATAAGCAGAAAAATGTATTTCGTCACTAATATACCGTCCCCTTCATGATATACCCTTACCCGTCTTGCTTGTTTTAATGACAAAAACACCCTTCGCCCCTCTTTGCTCTATCCATTTGTTCGTTCCGTCCAACAGGTTGGTGAAGCCTGTTAAAAACTCTAATGTTTCATTGTCGCCTCCTTTAATTTTATACCGTGTGTTGTTATGTTTTGTGTGCACTTACAAGACCCACAATAAAATGAATTTAATTAAAAAAACAATTTAACATAACCATTTAAATAGAGCCAATTAGAATGATGATTCCGAAACTGGTATACATGTTAATTTATATGGTTTTAAGTTTTTTCATCATACGAACGTGTGAAGGTGAATCAAAATCAATAATAGCAAGTTTAAGAAGCAATTGGAATAGTACACCCTTCATTCTTGAAACCAGGTAACCGAGCATAGGTTAGTGTGAAAAGCTTCGGTACCTCTAAATACTACAGGACCGCTTGGAGCGCTTTAATCGCTTGGATCGCTTGGATCGCTTGGATCGCTTGGATCGCTTGGATCGCTTGGACCGCTTGGACCGCTTGGACCGCTTGGATCGCTTACTATACTTCGTAATTACAAAAGACATGATAATAATGTTCGGGTTGGTGTTAAAGTTAGTTCTGGGGTTGAGATTAGTGTTTGGGACAGGGTTAGAGTTACTTTCCATAGAAATTTAAGTGATCCAAGCGGTCCAAGCGGCCCGTTGTAGTTTGAGGCACCCCGCGAAAGCTTAACCAGTGCCTCTACAATATTTTTCTGTCGCTGTTAAATAAATTGCACCAATATGCATTGTGCAATCCTGAAAAATTCAGAATTTTACAATATTTTGTTAAATGTATAAAGAACCTACATGAGATTAAACCAACATGAGATTTGTTGTGTTCTTCGTATTTATTAATACACAACATATAAATAAAAACGTAATAATAAACAGCGTAATCGTATCGTAATCGTAAATGTAGTTATAGTCGTAATAGTACTCGTAATCAAATTCGTAATAGTAATAGTAGTCGTACTCGTAAATCGTAATTATAGAATGACCTTGTGCTTCTTTAGCACGTTTTAGTCGTAGCTGGGGAATCCCCGTTACGTGGTGGCGCTATATTCATTTACTCTTATAGGGGTACTCAAAGGATGTAACAAGATTGAACCCACATCACTCATCTAAACCCTAACCACTATTTGTGTGGGTCCAATTCTGTACGGGTTTAATACCATGTGGATTCAATGCTGTTACTACCAGAAAATACAGCTAATGTACCAGCATGTGATGCATATAAATAAAAACCATCAGTAGCACTTAATTTATATGTTCATGCAATATTTTACCGGTCCCTCTATTTTGTGCAGGTCTGTTAGGTCCGCCAGAGTTAGTTTTAAACATGGGGTTGGAGTTAGGGTTAGTTCTGGGGTTAAGATTAGTGTTTAGGACAGGGCCCGTATGGAAAGTACGTCAATTTTCGCCGAGATCTCGAGTGTGCACGCGCCAAATATTTAGGTGTGCAGTGTGCAAACGTCCAAGAATGCACACTTCAAGTGTGCATACAATCTCCTTTTCATAACTGTTTTACCAAAATCTTAAAAAACATATTATTCTGTCCTTATCTTTCGTGTCCGTCAGCTAACGTATCTATCTACATAACTAAAAATGTACGGAAAGTAAATTACCCGAGGTCCAGAGGTAGGTTTACAAGTTTATTGGAAATTATACGATGTTTATACTGCCAGCTCGAGAGCGTGTGTGAAATTACCCAAGTGTGCAAAAGACGCAGGGAAAAAAAAACTTGAGTGTGCAGCTGCCGTACTTTCCCTACTGGGGACAGGGCACTGAAACTAGCAGACCTAGCGCTGGATCTAGCGGACCTGTTTAAAACAGAGGGACCCTATTTTACCAGACCGAAAAAAAATAGGTTGTAATTAGGGCTGCAAATTAAAAAAGTACAGATAATCGCTGGTTAAGGTATCGCGATAATCTCGATTATCGTTAGTAAACACGGGGAACTTTCAAAATTACAAACCGATGTGTAAAACTTAACCACGCTTTATACGGTACTGAAGGATTAGGCCATGTATTTGCGTCAGAAACAGAATGCTTGAAAATAGCTGATAAGTGTAGTTCGTAAATATTGTATGGCTACGGTTTATTGCGATAATTACATCACAATAACCAATGTTACAATATGTGTTTGTCTTAACAATATTTTTACCAATACTCAAAATGCATTTTTAGGAAAAGTTCATAAGTATCATTGCTGAGTAGTATTAATAGCAGTCCTCGAAATTCGTTTCTCGAGTCCACGGCAAAAAAAATGCAGTGGGAAATTGATAAACGTAAAAGCCCATGGCAAATTGCCATAGATCTGTAGCCAGTACTACATAAACGCAAAATCCGGCCGGGTGAGTTTTCCTAATTTGGGCGACACCGCGCTTAGGGTGCGTTGGACAAGAGCCAATTGTGCAATAGTAGTCTGTAAAGTGGAGGCACGCGGCAAAAACTCTTAACAAACATTGTTTAATTTTGGTAGAATTTAAACAATTTAAAAACAAAAAACTAAGTAACCAAACTTGATGTTACAATAGTGCACACCATCTATATCTGGTTTGGACTGGATAATAATTCGAAATTATAGGCCTCCAGTTAAAAAGAACAAAATACAATAATACCAAATCGGAAAATACATGCGATTACGAGACACGCGCTCCATATATTTATCTAATTAAATTTGCCGAATTGTCAATTCAGCAAATCGGGGTGCGAGGATCAAAGCGACATAGTCTCATGGACATTTGATTGGCAGCTGGCTGCTAGCGTAATTGAATTTTAAGTGTCAAGTTTTGTGTTTAAACGTTGTAATTTGATAAAAAAAACTTGATAAAACTGCTGCTGTGCACTTTGAAACTATTTTATTTATATTTTGACAGTTTTTTTTTTAAATCTCGAAAATTTAGTACCCATATGTAGCACGATATCCAGAGCTTGCTAAATCGTGAATTCTGCCCGGAATATCCGGTACCGGACTAAATCGGGTGAATTCCCACTTGCCAAAATTCTCTATAAATGTTTGTTTGAAGTCAATTTCTGTGTGAAAAATCCGGACCAAATAGCTAAATCCGGCCGGTGATAACCTCACCGATTTTGTGTGTTTTATGCAGTACCGGTACTGTCTATTTTTGAATTGTTTCCCGCGTGATCATACATTCCGCATTCTTGCGCGTTTCTTTCATAAATTGATACTTAAGAAATAGTCTCTACGATTGCTAATGCGGCGCAGAAATGTAGGAAACCAAATGAACTTACATCTTACATGCATTTCACGGTAGATCGAGTCGATGCGTTAAAGGAATTCGTTGTATTGACTAGATTATAAGCCTAATAATGCAATATTTTATGTTTTATGTTATCATTGATAACTTATCAAAACACCATTTTTTTGTAGATAAAATTGGGGTTTTATTTGTCGTTGCTTTTACTAATTAAAGTGTAACTTAGACGTGATCAAGGACTATGCTTCCTTTTTTTCGGAACACTGTTTTAATACCCGCTATTCTTCAATCTTTTTTTAGATAGCGACTTAGCATGGAAAACAAAATGATTATTAACGCTAGTTAGTAGTTAAAATATCGAACATATTTGATAATACAGTAGATGACTTGTTACCTATTAATCGTTTTATTGATCAAGAAAAGTGATGAAATAAATTCATTTAAAACAGAATTGCAATTAGTAAGTGATCTAAAAAAAAACCCACAGATTTTTTTTTGCCCTTGACTTTGGTTAATTTGGAAAAAGTCCCATGGCAAACCCCACAATGCCGTTTGCCGTGGTGAATTTCAAGGGCTGTGATGGTATCGTGCTTTTCGATTTATCGTTGCAGTCCTTTTTGTATTACACAAAAATAAGTTTTTAAAACTCATTCTTTTTTTAGTGAGTTTATGGCCACTGAAAGTTCGGAAATATTTTGGAAATATGTTGAAACAATCGTTGATTTTGACTTACCTCATCAAGCATTGTCATCACGGACATTGTATGAAGCATCAGTCAAAGCAGCTCATCTCACTTTTAATGATGATGACTTAAATTCACAAAACATTCGACTGCTAAAGTTATCTCTGTCACTTCATACTTATTCACCTATTGTGGAGATGTTTCATCAGGTTAGTCTGAATATTACAAATAATTATTGGGATAAGGACCAGTGTGTTGCATTCAGCTTGCATCGGTAAATGGACCTTCTGGTTGTGATTTGTTTTTCGATGTTCATGGACAAACCACATGTGAATATACCGAAGTGCATGGTATGATCAAATCCGCCAAGCAGCAAACACGACCTCCTTCAACATTGTTCAAACAAGATCACATCTACCCAGGTTTTAAATAGTTTTGTCCAGGTGTTTTGACTCTAACTAACAGATTAAACTCTTGTATATGTATGTGTTTAAAAGAAAAAAGCACTGTTCCACTATAAGGTCAATGAAGCTCTTATGGGTGACTATACAACTACTTTATTTTCATGGTCAACATAGAAGACACAATTGATTATGGGTCATTGGGTAGAATGCATTATTGAATTAAATTGAAACTTTCAGAATTCCTAACTAGCATACCCATAGTTTGCCTTGACTTTTAATATTTTAAATCGGAAAAAAATGTAAAAAAGTGACAAATTTTTAAGCATTTTCGGCGTTATCGATATCTCCGGATTATAAATAAATATTTACTTTAAATTTATATTGAATTTAGAAATTTATACAAAACAAATCAGAAAAACATAACTAGAATTTAAATTACACATTGTACTGCAGGAAACCCCCCAAAATCTTATTACACATATAAATAAATTGGAAACACAAAACCCATTTATTAAATTCCATAAAAACTAGTTACCAGTCACCTTTTCGCTTAGGAAGAAATTGTCCAATCGAGTTTAATCTTCTAGTGGTGTTAGCAATATGGTTTGGATCTTTATGTAACAGCTGATATTTCGTTATACACTGATAAGAATTACCATTGATGATGAGGTAGCCAGGCAACCTGATCATTTCTGCATTCAGAAAAAATATACCAGACACTCAACATGGCTTTTAAATAGTGATGGTCCACATGTGGTGGACACTGTTAAATTCATATTAATATTATTACAGTGTTACGAAAATGCTGTTAAAAGGGTCCCAATGTGAACATACACTTAACATCTAAACTTAATATAAGTTTGATCAGTATATACTGTTATATACAGTATGATTTTACTAATTAAAATTGGTCATTGATTTTAGCTTTAAAAAGCGATGATTCCACTGTAATACTGTATGGCAACATTGCTTCATTGGAGTTTAAGCAAGCTCATGATTTACTCAAGCGCTTAGCCAAACTTGGAGAAACAAGATACATTTTGCGACATTTTATCCGTGCCAGACCTGATGATAAAGTCCATCTATCAGGTTTTGTTAGCTTCATTTTATTGAGATTACGACGTGGATGGATTTTATAACTCAATTACATTGTATTTTCTCATTTTTTTCAAGCAAAGATTGTCAGATCTATAGACCATTATGTTTCAAAAATTACGACGACAATATTTTTAAGTTTAGATCAGTAGAGATAAAGCTCCACTAATCTTACAAAGTTTACCGGATAGTTCTTCAAAAAGAATCTTAATTAAATTTTTTTATGTCCATATTGCTTTGTTGCAGAACGCATACAATTCAGAGAAATATTTTTGAATTGCTGCAAATATAAAGTAATCTGAAGGCCACCTCTTTTTCTGTTAGGATAAAATATTTCATTTGAAATTATTTTTTCTATGATATAAAAAAATCTCCATTGACAAATTTGACTGAATCTTGGAATATCTGTAAAGGTATGACTGACTTGTGTCTGTTACAAATTGTTTGTAATACTAATCTAATCTATGATTTTTTTCACAGGGAGTTAATTTTACAATGCTTTTTATCAGATTAGAAATCGGGGGGGGGGGGGGGGTTGCATTACAATGTTCTTTAATTGGCATACATTGTTAAAGTGTAAGTGCTACCCGATATGGCTTAAATTTACCTATTATTTTTAAGGTTACCGGACCAATACCTTCTCTAATTCCTTATGTTCTTATGGTCTATTAGGTTATGGAGTTGAACTGGCAATGAAGAGCACAGAATATAAAGCAGCAGATGATAGTGTTGTGAAAGGTATGATATAGTAAACAATGGAGTTTTGTTTTAAGGTTACTAGCTTTTTTATGTCGTATAATAAAGTAAGATTTGTATTTCGTACAGTTATTAATTGAACCTTGATTTAAATTAAGTCGTCCTTATTCACCCATTTGATAACACAGCAATAAAGTGCACAGTAAAGTAACAAAACAGTCACAACCGCAGAGTTAAGTTGCCTCGATGGAGATTTAAATCCCTTTCATTCTGATCATGCGACCTTTAATGCATCCAACTGCAACAGACGATGGCGCATCTGCATTCAACATGGAGGATGGTGAGATGGAAATCGACGGCTTCAACTTTTCAACTCTCAGTCGCAACCATCCCGATATGTCAAAGGGATTGGCTGATTTAAGAAAATACCTCATGGAATCGACCAATGAAGTGCAGCCAATGAAAATATGGCAAATGCAGGATCTAAGTTTTCAGGTAAATAATAAAGTTGGGAGGTTTGTCGGTGGATTTTGGCCACTTACTCTGCTACATTGTTTAAAAAAGTTCAGTCTTTTTTGACTCCCAAAAATACAAGTTGTGGTTGCTAAAATGTTTGTATTTTGCATTTGACACAGTAACTATAAAGAAAATTATATCTTCTTGTTTCTCTATTGACCAAATAAATATATATACTGCAAAATGTTCACCAACATACTAATTCTTTAACAAAATCACTCAACGCCCAAAAATTGGTACAAGGTAGACTTCAGAAACATTTAGCTGTAGGTGTGAAAATAATAAATATTTAAAAAAAAAAAACATATTTAATAAAGAAGATTCTGTATGAATAAGATACTGTGGAAATGTCAATTATGGCAAAATACATATAATATTACCTAACGAAACTGATTTGTTTTTTTAATTTTTTAACGCTAATATATATTGTTAATATTAGGCAGCTGCTCGAGTTCTTAATGCCGAAAAAAGCGATCAACTGAAAGTACTGAAGGATGTCAGTCAAAACTTCCCAACAAGAGTGAGGCAAGTTTGATATTAATGTCACAAAATTGATTTTTTATCTCCTACTTTTTTTTTCAGAACCCTCGTCAAGCAGAATGTAGCGGATGAACTGCGCAACGAAATTAAACAAAATCAAAGGGTTTGTACATGTATTGGTATTGAGTTACCGTGTTATTAGAATTCTCTTAGTGATATTTATATATCATAGCCGAGCTACCATTGTGCTGTGGTTGACTAAATATTGTCATCTTGCGTTTTTTGATGCTGGCAACCAATCCTTAGTAAACTCTGTTTTCTTTTGATATTAAAGTTGCTTAAGTCATCAAAAAACACATAGAGATATTCTCTTATGCATCCTAAGTGTATTTTTATTACAATATATATTTGCTTTTATATGATAAGTCTATACTGTATTGTATGATTCTTTAGCGGCTAATTAAAACCATGATAGCTCCATGAATAATTTCTATCATAGGATTTCTATTTCTATGTTTTAAAACTTTCATCGGTTTGGGTTAATAAATAATTTTTTGTGAAATTAAATTGTAAATGTAACTAAATGATTTTACCAATATATACTGTTGTGCTTGCCCTGTGGAACCTGTTTTTGTCTTTTGCAACAGAGTTTTGAGCAACAGGATATAGAGCCTGGACAAGCATTGTTTCTATTAAACGGAATGCAAATAGACGTGGAAGAGACTGATATGTTTAAGTAAGCTTTATGTGGAGAGCACACAACGGAAGAGCACACACTGCTTAGTTTAGACACTGGTTATTGTTTACCCAATTAAATTTGTGCAGCATAATAATAATTGCGCATATCAATCAATTTTAACAAACGTGGTCTGTGAATGAATAAGTACCAAGTCACGCTGTGTGCTCTACCATTAATATAAGTTATGTGTATAGCCTGAGGCTGGTTTTGTCAATTCTAGCACATGAGCCGATATCGTTTGTCACCCGGCGATTTGATGCTCGCTGTCAACCAACGTTTTATTAACACTGACCAATTCAACCTGTTTTCGTGAGTTTTAGCATCGGTTTTCACCTCTCCATATGTTTCCATGAGAACATGTGATTGGTGTAATATCCTACATTGGGTGGTAGTGGTAGTTTCTGCACATAGTTTTAGATGGTACGTTATAGTGGGTGTCAAATTTATTCCACTTTGATTTTAGGAATATTACATTTCACATTGCTGTTTTAAAAAAGCCAAAAAAACAATTTTTAAAATGGATGCTCATTCCTAGATTACTGGATATGTTAAGAAGTGAAGGGAAGCTGATTGATGGTCTTCGAAAGCTTAATTTAAATGGGAACAACCTGCAGAAAGCAATGAAACTGAACGTGAACCCAGAATTAAGTGATAAACAAATCCTTGACATTAGAGACCCTTCAATTATTGTAAGATTTTGCAGCTTCTGTTTAATCTTTTTATCTGTTTAGTGTCAAATGAGGGCATTAATGTTTACTGGAATTTCTGACCTGAATCTTTAAGAGTTTCCGTCCTGGTTTTATTGCAATTTCTGACCTGATCTATATCATATCGACTAATTAAACTTTAAAATTTGAGATATTCATACATCACCACTAAGTGGGCATGAAAATGCATATATAGTCCTCCGTTAACATGATTTACATTTGTAACAATTTACTTATTTTTAATCATTAGCTATGTTGTATAAATGTTCAAGTGACAAAGGTCTCACCCTTTTTCTGTTTGGTTAAACATTAACTTTTATTACATATTGATTGAGTAATATAACTATTTATATGCTGATTTTGTATAAAACCTAAGGGCATTTCTTTTGTTTTGAAAAAAACATTACTGGTAGGTGGTAGCTAATAAGTTGGTTGTTTTCGCAAGAAACTGTGAATATTGCTTGAATCCAGCAGTTCAATTGTAAATTTTAATAAAAACTGGTATTCTCACAACTACCTGTGTTGTAAAAACTTTTGTTGCCACAACTTCATTGTATAAAGTGGTAAAAAGGAGGTATCTTAATCTATATTGATTATAAAACTGGAGGTTTTCACTAAATTGATTAATTTGGGATTTGCGTTACAAAATTCACAAGCAGTGTTGTCCTGCAGTGGGTAAACGACATTGAAAGTGATGAGAAGTACAGGAGATGGCCTGGCAACTTGCATGAGTTGCTTCGGCCAGCATTTCCTGGCACGCTGCGCCGCGTGAGAAAGAATATGTTCCACCTTGTATTTGTGGTGGATCCAACCCATGCGGACATCAAGTATCTGGTCGACGCAGCCGAAATATTTTGGGCAAATGATGTACCTGTGAGAATTGGTATGCATCTCTAAATATAACCTCTTTAATTAAATACTGATCTAATTTAAAGGACTAAGTTCTTTAGGTTGTTTGGTTTACCTTATTTTAGAGAGATTGTTTGGTTTACCTTATTAAAGATATTGTTTGGTTTACCTTATATTTTTTGGTATTGTGTCTTGTTGTGATGGTGAAACTATAAAACAAGTGAAAACTGAAACTTGATTTTTTTTTATTCATAACAGGCTTCTCCTTCCTTGTGGACGACTCAGAGGAAGTTGATGGAGAGAATGATGCGGGAGTTGCACTCGTTCGAGCGTATAATTATGCCAAAGATGAATTTGTTGATGACAATGAAAAATCTTTTAACTTTCTTACTGGGGTGAGTGAAATCTCTTATTATTTTATTTATTTAAAATTTTACAATTTTGAGTTCTAGAAGTAACTAACTGTCCTTCCCAACTCCTTTACAGATTTACAAATCTCTGCAAGAAGATAGCCCACTCACTGTGAAACACATCAAAGAAAGATTAAAACTGAAGTTTAAATCTGCTGATGTATCTGATATTATTGGCAGCAGGTACTTGAATCCTTGTAATGTACTGACAGTGCATTTTATTGAAAACAAAAATGTTCACAAAAGTATCTTTAGATCGATCCAAACAGTGTAATAGCAGGACAGTAAGGCTTACAATTTCTGACTGCAGTGCTGAGTGTATGAAATGTCGTTTCATACCTGTTAACCATTAAAACGTCCTCACATCAATCAATTGATTTATTTTCTTTTAAAGCTATTTCGACGATTGTTAACCACCATAAAACTGACATTTTTGTGGTGATTAATCTAGCATGTGAATTTCTTTTAACACTTTTAAAGCATCTCATAAAACCATTTGATTGAGTATGGGATCTATATGAATAATGGCATCAGCATGTTTATTGTTCTGCCACAGAACAAATTCATTTTAGAAGTACATTCTTGTTAAATCATCGCTGTCTGATGATGACTGTACTTCTAACAGATGAATGTGAATTAAATGCTTCTGTACTTTTGGGAGTACAGTGTTTGGTTTAAATCTCCAGGGAAAAAATGCCTCAGCGCCAACTGTTAGTTTATGGAATCTATTACAGATGTCATTTTTCCAATGCTTGGGTTTTTGCTTACCAACAAAAAAAACACTTTTAAACCAACCTATGTGAAAGAAAAGGGTTGCCCAGGGGTCACTCTACTGCCCAGTTTGGTTAGAAGAATTCCATCCCATGCACTAAATCTATTTACTTTTATTCAGTTCCGAATTCGACAGTAGCAGAAGATTGGGTAAAACTTTTCAATCCCGAACCGCTCTGTCTGGCCCAATCAATGTGCTGATGAACGGATTACTCCTCACTGAAGATGAATTGTCAGAAGAAGCGCTGGAACAGGTTTGCTCGTTTGTTTTATAAAGTGTTAAGTGCTCTTCCAATGTTTTAATATCACCTGTGATTTTGTAGTGTTTTAATATCAAGGTGTTTTCAGAATCTAACGTTTCTTCGATAGTATTGATTTTAGACATTTAAAATCTTTTTTGAACATCCCCTTTTTTCTGATACTGTTAATTGTTTTAGCTTATTTAAAGGGATGTCATTTTGCTTTGTTTCTTGTTCAATATTTAGTGTGCTCAATTAGTATTTAATGAAGAGATGGTATTAAAGTTATGGTTATTTGGTGTGGTAAGGTTTTAATTTTGTTGTATCTAAATCCAAAATGAAAAGTATTCAGTTATCAAGTACTTTAAACTTATATCACTCCAACCAGCAGCATTCAACTTATATTTATAGAGTTCCTACTTAATACTGTTAACGATGTTAGAAGAGTTCGAAATACCCTATTCTGCAGTCTGTATTTGAAGGGAATAATCCAAAACTTTATATTTGGCTTTAATATATACAACCCTGTATACTAAACAGTACAATTCTTACCAGAGTAAAACTGATAACATGTATTTCAAATGAGTATCATTATGGGTGTATAATAACTAATTTAATGATCGTTCATTTAATTCCACACTCCTTGCAGGCTGTTCTGGAAAAAATAATTGAGGAAACGCCAGTACTGCAACGAGCTGCTTACATGGGAGATCTAGGAAACGATGGTGACATCCTCGAATTCCTGATGACTCGGAACGGGGTTGTTCCACGTTTCAACAACAGAATTTTGTCGGCAGATTCCAAATTTTTCACTTTCCTTGGAACCGCCCAAAAAGGTAATTTTTCATTGAATAAGGATTATGCTGTTTCCCTGTGGATTTTTATAAACAATTTGATTATTGATTCTTTCTTAAAAAGTAAAAGTTCATGTTGATCCAATTATAAGCTGTAATATGTAATGCCATGTCTTAATGCAACATCTTGTAATTCAACTTTTGTTTTCGAAACTATTTTGCAGAAAGCATCTACATGAATGCTAAGCGATTTAAAGAGCTTGCCAATCCTGAAAAAACAGCAACATTAGCCGACCAACTTAGTAAACTGTAAGTTGAGTACATTACACATTAGTCTGTCAAATGAACTAGCAGAACGTTAACATCTTATTTCTCATATTTAAAAGACAAACTTCTTGTCACAGGAAATAATGCCATTGGTCTGTTTTTACTCGGAAATTGATCACTTTTATTATAAATTGGTGTTACAGCCTGTATAAGAAAAAGGTAGCTGATGTTGTACTACACAAAGAGGAAACATAAATTTAAGTAATAGTCCAGAAGTTTGTTAATATATTTCGGATAGAGTTGTTATTGTTTTTGACTACAACAGAACGATGTTATAAAATCTCCGGCTTGTTTCTTTCTTTGTATTGAGGTCACTTCCTATGTATAGATGTCACTTCCTTTATGATGTCACTTCCTTTATGATGTCACAGATACCTATCAAAGACCGACAGCAGTAAATATGTCCGGCCAATCACGATGTGGCTGGTGGCTGACGTGGAGACTGAATCCGGTCGTTCGTTCGTTTACAGCGCTCTGAAGCACGTGGTGAGTTCCGTTGCCGGCCGGTCATACGTTGTCTGATTAATCATTGTTTGCATTTATCACCAACTCGTTTCAACTGACTCATCGCAGCTGCTACATAGAAAAAGCCACTTCTGCCCACATCCTTTACATGCATGCAAACCATTATTCAATTGTTAATCATTTGCAAACACTGTGTAAAATCGAACAATGCATGAAAAACTCCTTATGTTATCTATAATAATAGTATTTTTAAACCTTATGTTATCTATAATAATAGTAATATAATAATAGTATTAAATAGTATTTTTAAACATTATGCAAGACACTAAAAATTGTATTTGAACAACAACATTGTAACTGATATGGAATTTCTTAACTTGAGCTTCTTTCCTTTCTTTAATACAGAAATCAAGCAGCCAAAGTCGTGTGGCGATCGTACACAATCCCGTTGCCTTAGAGGATGTCATGAATTCCAAGTTCATCAAAGCTGTTGAAGCTGCAGTTACTACGCAGCAAAATAATCACGCAAGAAATTTTATTTCAAAGCTGGTACATTTTACATTACTTTGAGTTGTTAGTGGCGGCATGTTTTTGTGTCTTGCTCTAATCTGAACCCCTTTTACACCCACCAGTTGAAACCTGAAAATGCTATGAAGATCATCTCCGGTGAACAATCCATATCAGATCTGTATGTTGGTGGAATGGACAAAGATAGATTCGAAAACGCAATGAATTTGGATCCGAAGGTGTCATTGGGTCATGTCAGTGCACATGCTGAATGGGCTGGTAGCGTACTTGGTTTGGCCGCAGGTCAAAATGCAGTGCTGGTCAATGGAAAGGTGTGTGGTTATATGTATATTAATTAAGAAATATACAGAATATTTCAAAAATCCAACACTTCTAAAAGAGACATTTGTGGCATATTCAAAAATTTATAACAATTTTAACCAAATGTCACCATGACGAAAATGCTTCCAGTATTATATTTACACATCATTTTCCTATTTCAATTTTGAGTGTGAATTGCCGGTTGTAATCGGGCTTATTATGTGTAGCTGATCGGGCCACTCGAGCAGTCTGAGGTGTTTGTCGCCGACGACTTTCTTCTCATTGAAGTGCTGATGCACTCGGGCTCAGCAGAGAAAATACAGGAAGCTGTTAAGTCAATGCAGCTCCAGCTTTCACCACCGCAAGGTAAACTCGATTTGGTCTTTTTTCTCCCTGCTTATGAAATGCTGGAATTTCTCACCGTTTTGAAAGATATTTTTCTTCATTATTTATGTTTAGAATCACAGTTGTTTTCTTTTGTGTTTTTTTTATTTTATACACTAAAAAGAAAACTTGAACTAATATTTGTTATAAACTGACTCTCATGTATTCTTTTATCGCTCATAAAGTGTCAAAACACACACATTTATAAATGAATCACCATGAAGCTGTAGACATGCCGGTATGACTCACCTACATCCTGTCATGGCAAAGTGTGGTTTCGTTACCAAATATAAACTAATAACAGCCAACACAGCACATTTTCATGTATAAATATAACGGTTTATTTATATCGCTACTTATCCAAGTCTTATTTGCCAAATAATATAAACCCAGAGAATTGTTCTTATGGTAGGATTATTGCTGTTAATTTAATGGCATTACCATACATTTTACATGGTATATAAATTAGCACATACTAGAAAAGAATAGTATATTGTTTAGCATAAATACAGTCTGTTTAAAAAAAAACAGATACAAACTAGAATACCATACAGTATGATTACTTTGATAAATAAAACAACAACTCCATATTTCCATCAATGCCATTTGTACTCACAGAAAGTGATTTGATAATGAAGCTCACATCACACCTCTCAATCCAACCTAAAACTGAGTCGAGTCGTCGTGACATTTCTCCACCGTTCCACAGCCACAGTGTGGTGGAGCTGAACAGCAACAATCCCGACCAGTCGTCGTATGATATTCTTGCTGTGCTGGATCCTGCCAGCGCGATTGCGCAACAAATTATCCCTGTAATTGAGGTTGGTTTAGTTCATATCATGAATAGAATAAAGTTCGGCTGAATAGATACTGAATTAAAAATCACAAATGACAATTCTGATCTAAAGAAACCAATGAAGACTTAACAGTCTAGGCTAGTATTTTTTAAACTATTTTGAGTCCAAAAACGATTTTTGTGTTAAAAACAAAACAATTCTTAAAAACACCAAACATTTTTTGTAATAATAACCTGAACAATGTTAAAATGACTTTTTGTTAATCTTAGTTTTAAATGTTTAGATGAAAACACAGCTGATATGTGTGCAGAAATTATTTTGTTTAATAATTATTTTCATAAAACTATTTCGACACAAAATTCAAACCATTAAATTTCATTTACTACTTCACCGGTCAATGCCATTACTTGGCCAAACATACAATAAAAACTTAATGCTACTTGTTTTGGTGTACTGTAATGTGTTGACTGTTGCCCATACAGGTACTTCATAAAGTGTTGGATGCCAATGTGAAAATCTACATGAACTGCAGAGACAAGTTATCAGACATGCCGGTGAAACGGTTTTATCGCTTCGTCCTTGAACCAGAGCTGACGTTTAAAGTAAGTTTTATTATTGTTCTCATACCTTATTTAGAAAAGCAAATTCGGCCCCAAATTCTAATACAAACGAAGCAAGCCAAAGAGTTATCAATTACGGTGTGTTTCTCAATACAATCGCTGTCGTTTCAAACATACCATAAAGGTAGCAGGAAACAATTTCCCAATACCAGCATCAGTTAGTCGTACAATGATTCATACTCAGCATGCCTCCCACACTGGTCACAGCTGTCATATCCGTGATATGATTAAACACATATAGCTCTCTAGCGCCACCCCCACCATGTACACACCTAATTGTAAAGACAAAGTTATTTACTGCATATTCCATATTGTATCTTAAAGAGCCAGTTATCTTGGGCATTTATAAAGAAGCAAATATTTTCTTATCATTCAGAGTGATATAATAGCGTTAAGAAAACAATACAAACAAAATTATTTCTACCCTATTTTGTTTAAAATTGTTAACTTTTGCTGACAAAGGATAGTTTATATGTCAACATACTCCAATTTTGTTTGGCTACTGTTGTTTGTGCAAATTAGAATGCATTAAATGAGTAACCTTGTTTTGTAACTTAAAAGTCAATACTCCCTGCTCAATTAAGCTAAAACTCCATTTCCTTGGGAGTGAGGGATCCATAGAGGCACAAGTTGATTTAATAAACAGGTGCGGTCTGCTGATATATTTACCACAAGCTATCTCGGGGTAAGAGAGCAAGTAAAAAGAAAGACAGAGAGACCCAGAGAAAGAGAGAGAGCGAGAAAGACCGACAAAAAGAGAGAGACATAGAGTGAGAGAGAGAGAAAAACAGAGAGAGAGAGAGAGAGAGAGAGAAAGAGAGAATAAAGGAAGGGAGAAAAAGTGGGAGGAAATGGAAATAGTGGAAATTACAGCAGTGCAATGCTTCTGTACAGATAAATTTGCTGACTTTACTATAATTTTTTCACACAAACCTTTAGTTAATGATGACAAATAAATTGTCTGTATTTTGTTTGGCAAACAGGATTGTTGTTTTTTAAAACTTACACAAAAGTTTAATATTTTATATCCAATAAGAAAGGTAAATTTTTAAATTTAATCAAACACTTTAGATCAAATGAAATGATTTGTTTTTTACTCCATAAATGCAGGGGAATAAAAATGGTGATTATAAACTTTAATATTAAGACTGACAAGAATATGAACAAGCCACGGTGAAAACTAAATAAAGGGAAAGAGGGAAACTTTACACTAAAATGAGGCTTAGGTCCTTAGAGTTAATTTTAAACATTGGGTTGGAGTTAAGATTAGTTCTGGGGTAAAGATTAGTGTTTAGCGCAGAGTTAAAATTAATTTCCATTGTGTTAATAAGCAGTTTTACTCCTTCTCTTTTAGTGTTGCCCACAAGCAACAAAACTGCACACGGGTTTAATGCACATAGTTTTTGTAATGAGTAATCTGACTTTTTTTTGTTGGTTATTGACGTTGAAATTGGCTCATGTTATTCGATTAATACTGAACATTATTGATCTATGTTGATGTCTCATGAATAAGTCATTCAGCCAAAATACCAGATTCTTTTGTTCCTTTAAACTATACATAGCTTTTTGTTGGCGGTAAGCATTATTATCCATTAGCCTTCTATGGTCCCATGATATGTGCACCATGCAATGTAGGTTATCACAATTTTAAATGATAACTAAACCTAGTCTTATATTTATACATAACAAATCAGCATGGTTTAAAAATCACAGTTTACCATTCATGCACTTAACTTTCAGCAAGCATGTGATATGACAAGGTCTGTTCTTTATTATTAAAATGGAAAAAAAGATAATTAATGCCATAGTTATATTCCTAGGTGGACAACACAGTGTCGGACGGTCCTCTCGCGAAATTCAGCGACATGCCGTCTAAATCGCTCCTCACACTCACAATGCATCCACCGGAGGGCTGGATGGTGGAGGCGGTGAGAGCGGTCCACGATCTCGACAACATCAAACTAGGGGAGATCAAGACGAAAGTTGTCGCTGTCGAGTATGAACTTGAGCATCTGGTGCTTGAAGGCCACGCAAGGGATCTCACCACAGGTGCCCAAACTATGTGTTTGTGCGTTTTTTACCCTTTATTTGCTATGCAATCCAAACTGGATGGATGCATAGTTTGGTTGAGCATGTATATTAATTTATATATATATATTTATATATGGTTATGGTTGTAAAACACAGCAAAATTGGGTAGATATTTAGTGTGTCTTTATGGCTAGCTCTATCTCTATTGGCATCTCTCTGATAACAGAAACAATATCGATAATTAGTTAAAAATAGTCAAATTACAAATATTTCACCCAACTTGTGTGCTCATAGAACAACCTTTACAGTTTTTTACGTCCTTTTTAACAATTACAATATCTGCTTCAAACTATCTTTCCAGGTCAACCCCCGCGAGGTCTACAATTCACCCTCGGCGCCACCAACAACACGGTTGCCGTGGACACCATTGTCATGGCCAACCTGGGTTATTTCCAGCTGAAAGCATCACCTGGTGTGTGGCATCTTAATCTGCGTGCTGGGAAGTCCCAGGATATATACGAGATTGTAAGGTATGTTCCCAGGTTCTTAAAATGCAATTTTTAATAGATGTAACCAAGCAGAATTGAGTGTGTTGTGCTAATGAAGTGTTGAGTAGCTACCACACACACTTCGGAAAATGGGCTTTGATTTACCCTATAGGCGTTGTCCAATATAATTCATTGCTCACTACTTCAAAACGATTTTCCTCTCCCACCATAACGTCAAATCTATTCAACGTCATATCTATTCATAAAAGAAATAGGCAACGTTAAAAATTCAAATTAAATTGTTTGCTTTTGGAAGTTTTAAAATCTTGAATATGTTTGAAAAATTTCGGACATGTGTTTGCCATCTGCAAATATTTGTTCACCACACCCACTATTAATATATTTGTATAACAGATATCTAACGGTTAAAAATACTTGAATATTCTCCTCTTATTCAAGCTTATAATTGGTTGCCAGATACCATGACAAGGCACAATTTCAACCTAATTAACAATGAAGATTAGAAAAATAAAAACTTAACTCTTAAAATAATCAAGTAGTGATTACAAATATGTGTTTACTTGTTAACTTTGCAGTATGACAAACTCGCTTTTAATTGATAGGGCATTGTGTGATAATATACTGTAGTATGTACATTTTATAACTAAGTTCTATAAGGGAGAGTGCATAAACAATTTAATACCACAATTTATTTACAAATGTGGTAGTCTATAGGGCGTCTTGTATTACTGCAATATCTAATGTGCCTCTCCTCTTTGAATAAGTTAAACATTCTGTCAATATTATATTATTTATTCACATGTCATAAAGCAAGAATAACCCTATGTGGAAGCTATTTGTCACAAATAAGTAGTTTAACATTGTCATAAACTCGCTTTTTTATGTTACAATGATGTCATCATGCCATATAAATGGAGTAACAGACCTTTTATGGCCTACTGTCCTGGTTCTGGTGTTACCTTGTACCCTTCCCTGTTTTGTATTATAGTAATATTACCTGACCTTAAGTAAACTTGATAGGTGTTGCAATGGAAAGTTTTACACCCATTCGAGTTTTTCTTAAGCTACATTAAACATCAGAATAGTTTCTTCCATCCAGCAAGGTTCTGGCGTACACTAATAACAACTCTAGGGACTGTGTTGTATAAAGTATGTGACCCTGTCTGGTCTGTTATGCTTGCCAACATCAAAACTCACAGATAACCTAACACATATGATTTAAAATTTTAAAAGTGTTATCCTGATTAAAGTGTTATCCTGATAAAAAGCAATTGCTTAGAAGCTGCAAATTAATTTTTTGGGGGATTTCCTTTGCAACACTAAGAGTGCAGCTAGAACTTTATCTTAAAATGCAACTGATAGGCAAAACCCTTTACATTTATTCGCACATTTGTAATTCTAATGTAACATCTCAAACAAAATTGAACCTAAAACTTATATGTTTTTTGTACTTAATGTGATAATGCCGCATGACACATCATATCGCTAAAATTGTGCTTGTGCTGCTTATATACAAGCCAGAAGTAACATCTATGTTATTCAAAGCCATGAAACTGAAGGGTAGTTTAATAAACCACATCGTTTCCAGCCATGAAAACACCGACTCCGCAGGAGGAGACGTCGTGGTGCTGATGGACAGCTTCAAGAGCAAAGTCATCAATGTCAAAGTAAAACAACTTTTTAATGTTAATTTGAAGTTTGTTAGCTTAATGTGCCTTATAAGGCTGTGTTTCCAATGAGAGCAGAAGTACTTTTTGTAAGACTGATAAAACAAAAGTACTAAAAATAAATAAAAACTATTTTGTCAACTTATTTCTTTAGCAAAACGCACCATGACTAAAGCACAGTTTTTATGTTACTGCTGTAATTTTGATACCACATAAAAATCTATGCGATAAACCTAGATAACCTTAAAGTTGGAACAATAGATTTGGATGACACATGAAGTTTAACTGGGGTAATAATATTTAGTTTAAATTTAGACAATTTGAATTCAAGATCTTTATCAATTGATCAATGAATTATTAAAATTAAGTTTTATTCCTTTCAAAATAAGAAACTACCGATGCAATTTTTTGAATCTGAAACAAATGAACGTAGTTGGCTATCTACATAAATGAAGTAAATAAATAATGCAGTACGTTGTCCTATCTGATGTTCCGAGCTTCGTGCATATTTTAATCCGTACGGTACAAGTATTCAGTTAAATGCAAATCAATATAAGAATTTTTTAAATTTTAATAATATTTGTTTACCAATATGGCGAGCACGTAGGTCCAACCAATATATCTAGTATGCTGCATATAAAATGCAGCATGAATTTTTATGAGTGACTGCTATCTTCCAGGTCGCCAAGAAGCCGGATAAAAGTGACGCCTCGTTACTGGAGGAAGAGGAAGGTGAGGTACAGAAGGAGGAAGGAGGAATATGGAACTCCATTACAAGGTGGGATCTGCTCTTACACTTTCCATGTTTAAATTTTGTCTATATACAAAATTCCTATAGATATACCATACAAAAGCTTATTGTTTCGTCAGAAGTGTAAAAGTGCCCAGTTATCTACAAGTTTAAAGTTGCACGGTGTTATTAAGTTAAACAATTTTTTTATTTTTTTGCAATTTATTATTCTTTGCATAATTTTCTTTCCGTTTAAAGTAAACTTTGTTGTTTTAAAAATGTATGAATCGTGGGATTATCTTGAAACTCTTTTCTTATCAATGGCAGATTATAGATCAAGCACAAAACCAGACCAATAGTTCGTATTTTCTTGCGATTGACATCCATCATAATGTATTGCTTTATAATTATTATCCATCATGTGTAATGTTGTCAAAACTTTGGGGGTTTCATCAAAAGGGTGGAAATTGTGATTTTAATGAAATCATCTTACCAATCAGTTTTTGAGTGCTCTATCACTTATATTTCATAAGTTATGGAGTGAATTTTTTACTAATAATTGCTCTTTTACCATAATCTAACATTGCATGCTCACTGTATTTATTCTTTCAATAAATCGTTCGGTGTTTTTTTTGTTTTTTAATAAAATGTGTGCGGTGGTAGTGAACACCTCCATCCCACATGATCTTGATGCCGATGCATTATCGTTAAGTTATTTCAGCACACTTGGTGGTGGTGGAGGGACCAAGGGAGCAGAAGTGAAGAGCAACGGGACCGACGTGATCAACATCTTCTCTCTCGCATCCGGACATCTTTACGAGCGGTTGATGCGGATCATGATGCTCAGTGTGATGCGACACACTCGATCCAACGTCAAGTTCTGGGTGCTCAAGAACTACATCTCACCACAGTTCAAGGTGCGATGAACATTCTACAAATTAGAATATAAACTAGAAGATCTTTGCATCCCTGCTTTGTAGAGGATTTTAAACAATGATATTTACCTCTAGTATACCGCACTAGTGACGTGAATATTAGGTTATTCCCCAACACTGATGCTAATTAATTACACCAATCATTTAGAAAAAACTGTGTAAAGGATATTCTTTACTATTTGACAGCACTTGTTCCGATGTTAAATTATATCTGGTTGGTTAGTTCTCTTGCTAATGCAGTGAACTTTTATTCGAATAGTGGTGTTATTGTAAACTCTCACTTTTGTCCTTGGGGAAAACAATTAACTGACATTGCCTAAAGCAAGTGGTTTAATAGGTTAATCCATAACAAAAGCAAGCTTCTCAATCATATACAACTAACCGCAATACGTCGGCATCTCATTCTGAGCAGGAGTTATGAGACAATCCCAGTTATAAATCTTACAACACAGATTCCCTCACAAGTTGTATTTTAATCTTCAGGATTTCATACCTCACATGGCAAAAGAATACGGGTTTGAATACGAATTGGTGCAATACAAGTGGCCGAGGTGGCTGCGACAACAAACTGAAAAACAAAGGACGATGTGGGGGTGAGTCTCGTGTTTGGCCTTGTTTTGTAGTGTAATGACAATAAGTGCGGGACTGTAGGAAAAAATTACATAATAAGCCAGAATTATTCGCATTGTGACTGGATATGCCCCTTATTATCCTAATTGGGAAATTATGTTAGATTCTTGATGTATTTTTATGTTGCTAGTTTTAACGTAACCCGATATGGATATTATTCTTTGTGATCATGACTTTAGTTCAAAGTAGCTATAAATTAAAATTAATAAATTTTGAAATCTGCATTTGGTTGTGGTTTCGTTTCAATCTCTAGTGATTTCACCTGATTT
Source organism: Ciona savignyi (assembly GCA_000149265.1). NCBI lineage: Eukaryota > Metazoa > Chordata > Ascidiacea > Phlebobranchia > Cionidae > Ciona > Ciona savignyi. Next base: position 1,009,887 of record CH002840.1, read on the forward strand.
TAAAGTGTGCCCCATTAATGGTAGAGAGAGTTGGATTATCTCTTTGGCTTAACTTTTGTTTTCTCGTCTTAACTTCAAATAAAGGATCGATATTTCATTTACAAACCAAATCAAAAGTTTTAAGTAACAGATCATTCCCCACCCAGGTACAAGATTCTCTTCCTCGATGTTTTATTTCCTCTCAATGTGGAGAAAATCATATTTGTGGATGCTGATCAGATTGTACGCGCTGATTTGAAGGTAAACTTTCAAGAAGTTTTAAATTAATAAAATAAAACAGTTTGTTTTTATTTAACCAACCTAATGTAATCTAGTTGGTTATCTAATAAGTTTGCAGACACTGACCATTTTCCTGCTATTTCCTAAAAAAAAAACATTTTAAGGGAATTTATTTAAATGCTTAATATTGACGATGTCGTTGCAGGAATTGCGCGATCTTGATTTGGAAGGCAATCCGTACGGCTACACTCCGTTTTGTAGCGATCGTACGGAAATGGACGGCTTCCGATTTTGGAAGGGGGGATACTGGGCTCAGCACTTAGCTGGAAGGAAGTATCATATCAGGTGACTTATCAGTATTAAATCATCTTGTCACACAGCTTTTGAGCGCTTTTTTACTCTTATTTTACATGAGTGGAAAGTGTTATTCTTTCTACTGCTCTTTCACCATAACCCGAATATGGCATAGGCCTACTCACTGTATTCATTATAAGAAGGGCGACCCATCAGTTTTACCATCCAAAATAAGAATTCTTTCGGGTGGTACATATTGTTTCCAGTTTGATCCTAGGTTTTTTGATGCACCTGCTACAACAGCTGTTAAACCTATCAGCATGTACAACTATTACAGTTGTTGGTGCCTGAGTTGAGCTGGCACAACAAGGTTTTGCGAGCATTGTAACAAAACAAATTATTTATAGCTGAAACTTCTCTTTGTAGTGCTATATATGTGGTGGACCTAAAGAAGTTTCGGCAAATCGCTGCTGGAGATAGGCTTCGGGGTCAATACCAGGGACTTTCCCAAGACCCCAACTCGTTAGCCAATCTTGACCAAGATTTACCCAACAACATGATCCACCAGGTAATTTTAAATTTTATTTTTATCCTTTAATCCTAAGATAATTTCACGTATTGTATTTAAACCACAACTAAAGTTTATTACAACCCCAGCAATATCTTATGGACTAGTAGTAATATTCATTGCTATTTATTTGACATTTGCACGCTTAGTAGTGGAAAAGCTTGGTAGATAACTTGTTGTTTTGCTAACTGCGCAAAATACCATTTAGTCATGAAAGGTAATGGAATCATCCTGCCCATTATGCCAGGGTATGGATGACACTCTGCTACAGATAAATATTTAATGAGGTCTAAAGAAAATATTATGCAAATAAATTTGATTTTTTTTTGAGAACTAATGGTGATGTTAAGCGACAAAGTGGATTTAAAAATGATTGCCTTTTTCTGCTTTTCTTCAAACCCTGTTAAGGTTGACATAGTTGCGATTAAATCTTAATCTTTTTATCTCTCGTGAGGAGTATCTTAAAAGACAAGAGTGCCTTTTTCCCCTATGACATACTTGTCAGCATCACTAAAATTCTACCCAATAGGTTACCCAAAAGTTTTCATTTCTTTCCGGTTAAATATGTGCATTTATCTGAAAACTGATCAAGGACTATCCCAAATTGCCGAGCTGAGAGGTCAATAAGCAGTAGGCTTATATATATTAAACCGGTTACTGTGTACAATGTATATCTACAAAGTCAACTTTCCTGCAGTGTTCCCATGGGGTGATTAATTAATGTGCCAGTAACAATCTATAAATGGACACTACGTTATAAAAATGTAGAAGTCATTTAAAGTCATAAGTTAAATGCAAGACACAGCGCGTTGTAAAATTTTGAAGCTGTGGTCTTGGATTTTTTTAAATTGAAGCTTAGCTGGATGGTATTAAAGATTGGATAATGTAAAAAGTATTGAAGAATCCTAGCCAAGTACTGTGCTCGACTCAATTGAACCAAACTCGTCTGTTCTGTGTTCCGTGCTTTGAGTCGCTTTGCATAACTTCCTTCCGCTTCCTTTGTTGCCACACAAACATCCATGATATTAACTGATGACTCCATTTAAAACACAACATTCCTGCAGGTTGGGATTAAATCACTTCCACAAGAATGGTTGTGGTGTGCCACGTGGTGCAGTGACGATTCACTTTCCAGTGCGAAAACCATTGATCTAGTAAGTTTGTTATAGTGGACTATGCAACCATAAGTTTATAAAAACTTAATTTTTCCTGCTCTTACAATTTAGAATGGAATGATTGATTTTGATAATTCATGTTTGCGCTTGTTAAGTTATTAACAGGTTTCTTTATTAACTTGCTTCTGTTTTTTTTCGTGATTTTTTAAGTTTAAATCATTTTATTGGTGTTCCTTTAATCCTTTAATCACAGCCATAATGGACCAGATAAATTTATTTAAAACCGAAAAAAACCCAGGAGAATAGAATTTATAGGCATTCACAAAGCAGTAAATAATTAATAAGCCCACGAAAATGGATGTGGTTGTTAAATCGATGCATGGTATATTAAGCCGATGATTGCAAAATTTTGAATCAAAATTGGAAGTTATGTAGACGTGGGTACTGTGCATGCATTTTAATCCGTCTCATATTTCCAGTGCAACAACCCGCTGACAAAGGAACCAAAATTAGAGGCAGCTGTTCGTTTAGTGGAAGAATGGCCAAAGTATGACAATGAAATAAAGGAACTGCAAGCCAAGTTTCAATCTGAGAAAGAGAATTCAACACAAAAAGAACTCAAGAATACCGGTATGGTTTCTGTGGTTTTAAATATTCATTATAGTTTTTAAGTTTTTCCCTAAGCTGTAAAAGCTGCTTTATATGACAGATCATTGAATCTATCAACTGATAAAGATCGACTTTTATAATTGGTATAACCAGGACATGTGTTAATTTGTGGCCATGGTCATTTTGACAGAAAATACTTTCAATATTGTTTTAGTGTTATCAGGTGCGCATTAATTTATAAAGTTTACTTTAGAATTACAAAAAGGTAAAAAAAAATATATGTACAAAAGTACACCTGTGTGCGTGCTTATGCAAACATATTCGAGTAAATTGACCAAATATTTCTGTTATATTACTAGTGTTTGCAAGAGTAATAGAAAATTGTAAAACTAGCACCAACTGTAATTTAATATTCATGGAAACTCCATATGCCGGTGGGGAATAAGAAGTGTTAGCCAGGCATCAACAGATTATTATTCCCAGAATAAGATCTAGCGATTCCATACACTAGGGAGTATACATGCAAATATGAATATCTATTAACCCTAGTGAAAAAGCAGACAAACAACTAAACGACGGTATTTCCAAACATGACTGCCAAACCCAATAAATATGGAACAAAATTGTAAATAAAATATGACAACAAATTAAAATGTGCGGTAAAGTGAGTCGTGCAATAGGTAGCTGGCTGTAAAAGGGTGACCCAGAAAGCGTGGACTAAAGTGGAAAAAAAAGAAAAACAAAAAGGAAATTCCACGGTTAAATCATTACAGAAGTACCAACATCAAATTGCTCCCATGTAAATACAAAACCTCTAACTTTTTTACCTTTTTGTAAGACAAGAATGAACCAATTGGTGGATTTGGTAGAAAAACAGGAAATTTAATTCAAGCAAATTTTCAAGTAAAACATTTAAAAGCCAATGAAAATAGAGAAAAGTTTAAAATATACAGCTCATGACGTATTACGCATGACTCACATTAGCAGCAAGACTTTCTATATATTGCTTTCAGGCTTCTCTAATTTAATTACTGCCATCCAACAATGCTTGTACTTTGGCTGACACGTACTCCGAATATTTTGCATTACGACTTTGCGGAAGTATGTATCATATTATGAATTTGTCTAAATTAAATTAAGACAACCATAGGGTTTAATTTAAGTGTCTGCATTAGCATTAGATACCAACATTAGATGTATTTTTACACGGCTGCAATTAAAGATAATTGTTCGTTTCCGTACTTAAACGGGTGATAACGCAGTGACAAATGAGTAATCTAACGCAGTAATCCACGAAATCGGGAAGAAACAATGTTTGTCTTTCTAAAACCAATTTAAAAAATCGTTAGCTGTGGTAAACTGCTGTGCTTATTTGTTATGAGAATTCATTTATCTTCACATTAACTTAGGGCGATGAGCTTGAATACATGGCGCACTCCTCGCTCTATGTTTCCACCGACAACATCGAATTAACACTTTAATATTAAAAGGAGTGTGAGCTAGTTGCTAAGCACGAAGCACTGTAGCAACAGCCAAAACGATTTTGAATTACGCGTTTAATAGCTTATGTAAAGCTTGTAGTTTTTCTTATTAGAATCTTTAATGACATGACAAAACAATATTTACTCCACAATGTGGGCTTGACAATGGAGAAATTAAATTCATGCAAATGAATGTAATGACACAACGATTATTAATATTATTGATTTCTTCGCATTATTAAACGTTGCTGGTATGTCCCTAACCACTAACCACAATCAGCGTAAAAACAGTAACGAACTGATTATTCATGAAAGTAACAAAAATACAAAAGTTTTCCAGGAAATATAGCAGTAAAACGCTGCAATCGCAATGGATTTAAACAACAGTGCAAATTGAACCAAACAAAATTAACCAACCGTTAAGTTCGTCGCTCGATTTACAACATACGAATTCATAAAACTCAGACTAAAAGGGCGAACGTGGCTGTTGAATAGCAACCAAGGAACCCATTAACATCGACCTCATATAATCTTTCCTTCCATGTATACACGTGTCGGAGTGTTTTTGCACAATGATTTCACGCCCACTTCCATTATAATTTAGCTGAGTTTTTTTTATTACTAAGTAAGATTACCACGGTTATAAAACTAAATAGAATAGGGTATCTATTTTATCTTTTTGAATGGGAAAACGCAAAGGGCGTTAACACGCGGACAATCGTTAGATTACTCCGCGCGCACTGTCAAGTTATCGGAGCTATTGCAGTATTTTGTGTAGGATTTAGGCATCCGTTCAATTTGGTAAAACCAATCATTCGCTCATTTCAGCCAATGTCCGTTATGTGCCTTGCTCAAGGACACAACCAACTAGCTAGCGACCAGTTTCGAACCGGCAACCGTTCGTTTGAAATGCATAGCACGAACCCAGTCTAACCGGTCGAACATAAAAACAAAATAAAGCACCGACCGAGTAAACCCAGCTTATTTGCCAGAATGTCAAACCGTACACGAATGATCGTTCTTGCGTAATATGCACATTTTTTGTTCCAGATAATCTTTCTGGTCGACACGAGGAATTATGATGCAACAAAGATACCCTTTAGCACAATTTACCCTTTTCTACACCTTTTTGTCGATGAACAGGGTTACATTGCAGTAGTACTATAGCATATTGTTTTTTTTTGGGGTACCAATCCAAATTGCATTTTGTGGTTATTAAACCAGCCATCAAGACCTGTTTGATAATGAACTAAATCGTGAGTAGTTTTCCAAAAAAAAGTTCCCGTTTGGGCAGTTCACGAATATGCTTGAAATGTACTTAGTTACTTTATCTAGTCAAATATTTATTACTTTAACGTCGTCGTTATTTCTATACCAAACTAACGTTAAAATTGCAAACATATTTTCTTCTATCATGGTACACAAGAAAACGGTGGTTTCCAAGCATTCGGTATTTATTGACACATTTCCACGCTGTTTCGATTGCTGTGCAATACAAACTACAATACGACCAAAACATGTTGTTATCTAAACAAAATGAACTGTGTTTTAGGCCTTTAAAAAGCGGTGAAAATCCAACTATTGGCTACCAGGGAAATCCGTGTTCAATTTACCCATGTTAATTATTGTACAGGATAACTTCCAGGCGCGTCAGTAAGTTAACGTCAGTAAGTCACAAATGTTTAGTTGTCATCATTTTAGCAAAAAACTAATCGTAGGTTATATAACCGTGTGATGCAAACCCATTTTGTCTGGCGACGATCTTTCACCGTACTTCATCAACACGCTTAACAGCTGCAACAAATCTATTGCAGCTGGCATTGGGTCTGTTCAACACTCAAGCTAAACTTGTTTATAAACACCGTAAATTGAAGCGAGAAAAACGCCCAAGCTTATGGGAAACGATACCACATACAGGATTACTTCCGCTTGTACAATTGCTCTTAATATTTACCACCAAAAACACTCTTGTTGGATATAATATTAGTGTAATGACTGCGTTGATGACACTACACTGACGAATCGTTGCAGACAAATAGGATTTCACTAGGATTTATTAAGTTCGTATTAAAACTTGTTGGAATTGTTCCAATGCACACTCCTAAGGCTCTTTCTTTATTAACCACTCGTATAGATTAGGCACAACGGAGGTAAATTTTTATTTAACACTGGTCCAGCCAAAATATTTAACACTAGCCCCATTATTGCAACATTGAAGAGATGATGACATGTAAGCCAGTGAGGTTCATTCTTCGCTAAAACGTGACCTGCAAAATGTTGCACAACATAGCGCTAACTGAAGAAGATCAAAGCAGCGGGCATAGAGATAAAACATATTATGTCTGCATTCGACACATATCATGGTCAAAACTACACTACTTGCAGAATAATTTATTTAAAACGTAGCAATTCAAATAACTTAATGTCTTGTAATGACAGTTTAACGCGCTATAAGTTAAATGCCGGAATTCATTTAATTCGTATTGATTAAAACTTGTTGAATTGTTCCAATACACACTCCGAAGGCTCTTTCTTCATTAACCAATCGTATAGATCAGGCACAACTGAGGTAACATTATTATATCTTCGCTTTTCCCACAAAAGTCTGCACATTTTACACATACCAACATCGCGTTGGTATTGCGGACCGTGTTCCACCATCATATATTGGGCTGGAGTGGGTTTTTGGAGCCTCCAGTTAAAATATTTGCGGTATTCCGTAACGTTTCTGTTTAAAAAGTTAAGATATTGCACAAGGTCTTCAGGTCGTTTAAAATCTTCATAAAATATAAACGAGTCTTTCGGAGCAATAGCCTCAATATCCGCTCTTGTAGGTCCCCATACCACAGGCACCAAGCCGGCTTCGTATGAATTCGACCAAAGTTTCTCGGTTATATAATCTCGGCAGTGCTCTGCGTTTTCAAACGCCATGTAAAATTTGTACTTTGCAGCGAAAGGGTAATAAAGCGAGCCTGATGGAGCCCACTTATAAAAACAACTTCCGAACATGTCAACTCTTAAGCCAAGCAGTTGCATTTTGTTAAGAAGTGCCATTCGTATTGTGCTTCCAACCGTAGTTCCGCAATTCCCGGCCATAAAAAGGGCAGTGTAACCGCGTCGTTTTTTGTCCAGTACCCTTTGCACAGCTACTCTACCATAATTACTACTTGTTTTTCCATTGAATACTCCGTCTTGGCGAGATAATTCAACAAAGGGCAGGTAAATATCAGAATCTCTGCGGTAAGTCATTGTCCAGTTGAAGTAGTTGTGCATATCTCGAAATCTTATGCCCCGCAGTGTACTAATGGCATAGGGGCTCTCCGTGGAGTAGAACACGAACATCTGATCTCGTTTCCTACACAAAAGAGCAGGGTTAACGACAAGACTGTAATTATAAATCTACGTTGTGGCGACGGTTTAGAACTTATATTTTTTTAAAAGAAATGTTGTTTTACAGCCATCCAATGAACTATACAAACACACCGTCAAACAGTAATTCAATCGGACAGACAATTCACGGTAAACATGGCGTAGGCAGTACGTGTTTATACATTTTTTAAAGACTATAACCGACCTTTTTCTTTTACTCGGCACCGAGCGAGTGTTTGCTTCTGTAAAATTAATGATCACAGCATCGCTCTTATCCAGGAATCTCTGGTCATAAGTGAGGACACAATTTCCACATAACCTCGTATCGATTCGAAAATTGGGTTCGTTTCCAAACGGACCCACCCAGAAAAGGATATAAATCGGCCGATTTCTGAATTCAAAAAGTAAGACTAAATTGATTATATGACAGAGTGGAAATTGAGATAAAAACTAATATTTTGAGCGCCCCTCTAAAAGAACGCCACTATTAACGAAAGGTTGAAATATAGAGCGCCACACTCTATAATTAAGCTTCACCTCTAATAAACCGCCATTTTGACATTCATTATGTTTATTAGTAATTAAATGTTTCCAGTAACTGTGTTATGTTTGATGCTTTTTCTTTCTTTAGACGTTAGATAAACTGTGTTCTCTATTTTTTATTATATAAATTTATCTTTCCAAAATTTTGAACAGCTAGTAGGAAAAAGAACCGCCACCCTCTTTTCTTAATATTATCTTAAATAGAACACAACTATAGGGGAAGGGTTGAATGTTAGATCGCCGTGGCGCCCAAACAGTGGTATTGTGGTTACCTTACCGTAGATCACGCTAGACTTAAAGCATTTAAGTGATTGTACGGTCTACTGAATACAACGCCTGGCTTGACGTCACTATTTTAGCTTACGTTGCCACTCAGATTGAATTAAATATACCTACTTTAAAGGTCTTCTTATCCTTGGTTTTCTTTTCTTTATTAAATTCCGTTGCCATCCTTGTATTTGGGGTATTGGTAATCTGAATTGTACAGGGGCTAGCGGTGTCGCTTGGTTTACTTCTTGACGAAATTTAGTAAAAACTTCGCCATTGATAGATAAGTAGAGACAACAGGCAACCAGCCACTTTCCAAATAAAACTAAGTCTCTCATACGTAAATCACTGCAGTTTTCTATGAGCAAAATATCTGAAAGTCACAGCTGATCATCGTTCGCAGGAAAGCAACAGCACGCAATGGCAAAGCGTGAATCAACTCAGCGCAGGAATGACTACCACCGTATGAAACAGAGCTAGACTATTGATCTTTCTCTATAAAGACACGCTTTAGCGACTGCTTAAGAATATGCTACTGGAAATGCTGCTGCAAAATGGGTTTTGCATTAGTTTTGAATAGTAATTCAAAATTTCATTATATGCTTCTCGTATTAAACAAATCAAAATCTTTGCGTCGGTCCATTCAACACTACTTAACACAATTCTTAAAACCACCACTCGACATCAACATGGAACCACCGGAAACACACAGTATGAGTTCGCCACTCTGCACTGCTTTGCGATTAGGTCAACGCCAATTTAGCACTTTAGATCCACAACCTAAAGTCGTCACGCTAAAGTCTTTTTCTCGGGCGCAGTGATGCGTTACACATTCAAAGAATGAAAAGCGTGCGTATATTACACTGGTGCACTTCGTTCATGTCGACTACTATACTACTATTTTTAATCTTACCCGAGACTGTGAGTCTAAGCACATCTCGCGTCACGCTTACACCTGTTAGTTCTTTACACTACTCGCAAGGTAGTTATTAGTCTAATCTTAGGAAGGCGACAATGCAAACAATGTTGGATTAGCGTAAAATTATTATGTTTTGTCGCCGCTTAATTTTTCTACAATGAAACACGGACTTAAGAAAACGAAAATATAACCTAGTTATCTGCAACGGCTGTTTGTTGTTGTCGCACAAGTCCCTTAACAGTTTTAATTTAGCCTTTTTCCTTCGCTTTCTTACTTCTTTCTCGCGATGTACTTACCCATCTCCGCGATCGTTTAATCGATTTGTTTTAAATGAATTACAAAAGTGAACTATTTTCATACAAACACGATCTGGTGCGCCAAATTATTCAATAATTATTATTTACATGAATGTGATATCACGAACATTTTCTAGTCTGCAAAGAAAATAGAATGTACATTAGTTACATGTAGCAAAATCGTTCATGCCAAAGTTTGTAAAGTATTAAACTTTTAAATTAGGATATATTTATCTTTTATCTTCATGAATGGGAAAAAGGTTATTTTACAACGAAAAGAGAACATAAGATATTGTCAACCACTTGTTTACCATCACTATTTAACCAGTTCAAGGGTGGGGCAGCTTTTATTACTGACGGGCAAATACAAATAAACCAGATTCGATCTCAAGTCGCGGTTTCTGGCCATTTAATGGTCAAATTGTCAAAGCTCGCCATTTTAACTGTCAACTCCCGGTTATTGCTTCCGGTACATATTTTTTACTTGCGTTTTCTACAAAACACTTAATAGCTGAAAGTATTTGCATGGTTTTCCTAAAATTAGTCATTTTGCGTTTTGTATAACTTTTGGTTTCAGATGTTATGATGCTACATTTGCATGCATGATTGTGGTAGCATTTCAATGCTTTCTCTGCAGGTTTGTACTGTTACATTATTTAGCCGATGTGTAGTTTTATTGTGTTGTTAATATAGATGACTCAAACACCGCCTTCCCTTTTTATTTGATAATCTTTGCTATACGTCACTGTCTAATCTATATTTTTGGGGTTTTTAACTGTCTAAACCAGTGGTCTTAACTTTTATCTATCTAAACTTTCTGCTATAATGTGACGTATTCTTCAGCAAAACCGCAAATCGTACCTAAACGCCTCAAGGTACGAGAAAAAAGGAGAAATGTGGTTGGTCAAGCAATTATGATGTAGGCTACGTATTCGTCACGCGTTATTCAATTCCCCAAACTTCCAATATTGTTATCGCGCTGTAATTTCACGACGATTTGTAGCAAAGCGTTCGACCAGAAAGAGTACCAAGTTATTCCTGTGTATCAATTGTTAACGTTTGATATTGAACGAAACTAACGTTCAAACTAACGTGACTATACTTATTTGAAGTCGAAATAGGAGTAAGTAGATTTAATTCACTAACAAAACGTCACCCTTGCGCGTAGTTGCCTGGGTAAACGTCAAGAGTGAAAACACCCCAGCGAAAAGGGCGCGCCAACCGCGAAGGCTTATCAAACGTTAATAAACTTGATAGTCTTTGGTTTATAAGATAACTTGATAGTCTTTGGTTAAATCTTTTTACCATTTGTTTAGTGGTCACCTTAGGGTTTAACTGGTAATGGTCTAAAATGTATAGTCAACGTTGTACTTTTAAGTTTTGATGTTGTTGTTTTGATTTGGTTGTTGGTTTTTATCTCTCATTTAGTTTTTGGACTTTTCGTTTGTGTCACTTACTTTCTCTTTCTCCATGATCACTGTTATTTTAAGTTGCACCCCTGCGGGCGTTTCCGCCGATTCTGCTTGCAAGCACTAATTATTACTATTTATAGGTACTGATTATTGCCGGTTCTATACCATGATTTGTATTAGTATTAATTACTTATATCGCTAGCTTTCTTTTTTTATTTCTGTTACTGCATATAGAATATTGTTTTAATACTCAAGACATCTTATTTCTAAGTTTTGCCCAACTCCTTTTTTCCGGCTCAATCAATCGATCTTCTTCGGCGTCTGCGATCTTCTTTTTTCCATGATTATTCAATAAGACGCATGTTGGCAGTGCATTAAATCCAACGTTGAACTTTTTATTCTTTTACTTTGTATTTGATTGTTATTATTGGGATAGGATAGGATATCCATGTTTATCACCGTGAATGGGCATACCAAGGGGGTTAACACGCGGGCAATCGTCCGATCATCTCTCACGTCCACCGTCGGGTTTCTGGAGCTATTAGTTTAGTATAATTTATTTTATTTTTTTCCATCATGATAAAAACATGAAGCAGAGCTTTTGATAAGTCGTTCGAACACGTCTAAAAGTATTGCAATGTGTTGTGTATTATTCACACGTTCCTCTAATTTAGTACAACCTGTTAAACCGCTATGTTAAGGAAATATCCTATAAGAACCTTTCCCAAGGACTTAACCGACTAGGTAAGACTAGTTTCTTAACTGCAACGCTTCGGTTAAAAGGCGACGCACCAACCCACCATACTAATCTTTCGGACATATCTATATACAAAATTGAAACTCGGTGCTTCTTGAGCTTTTCCCAAATATTCTTATGTTTTATGATTCATGTATACATAACACTACTGCTAAAAGTAACTTCACTTTTTATGTGTTTAAATGGCACTAACTTTATGCAAATTAACCCTTTTTGTGTTTCTGAAACGGGTTTTAACTGTTTTTGTTACTTCAATCTTAGAAAGCCGCCCCCTGAGGACTAGGTCGTGGTTACTCGCTTTTATTCAAGGTACTAATTAGGCTGATTTAAATAATGTTGCTTTTAATTTCAATTTAAACTATACGGAGTGTCAACAACGTGTTTAACCACCACTATTTGTAAAACAAAACATTTTTATGCTATGTGCTTATGCGAGCAGGGTCCCTAACCCATTTGGTATACTTTACTCACCGAGTAGGCTATGTAGTTTGTTCCTACAAGCAGATACGCATGAGTGCCGGAGATAACAAACCGACATTGTTATCCATGTATATTTTACACATTATATGTTATTGTCATATATGTGTATGTCAGGTCCATGTCTTTCTAACATTCGAGAAAGTTTCAACCCGACTGCCATAGTTTTGTTTCTGCAAGCATAAACGCACGGGTCCCATACTTAATAAACTAAACTTCTTTTTCATGTGCAGTTAAAAAAAAGAATATTCGTGTCAAATTTATGAACATTTTACCACATACTATTTAAATTAAAGCATTCTGTTAAGCAATATAGTATAAATATAAGTTAATTCATAAAACAGCCCGACTTAGTTTTTTACGGCTTTGGTGGATTCCCCTGGGTTTAGTACAAATATTTCTGTTTTTACATATCTAGATCATGTTATCTTACTATTTTTTAAACTTTCCATCGGATTTGACGACTTCTTTTTGGAGATATCGGGGCGACATAGCATGCCTCTCATAATTATGATATGGAGACAAGTTTAATATTTTAGGGTATTTTTCTGGGTAAAATATGAATGTATTCTATGTGGTACAACAGTGGGTAAAGCTAAACACTTTATCAAATATGTTCAAAATTGGAGTAGCCGTTCTAGCACTATGCTCAAAAGAAGCTATTTTTTTAAATATGCCGTTTTGGTTTTTAGAGTCTCAGGGTAAATTCCCCTGGATTTATTATCCAACATTTTTGTTTCTGCATATCTCGACCATGTTGTCTAACAAAGGACAAAGTTTTATATGGCGATTTCATTACTCCTTCTGGTAGATCGTCAAGCGTTTGACGAAAAAAAAGAAAAAAAAACGATATGTATCTGATTTCCAAATGGGACCCATAACTAAGAGTCCCTTTATAACCTAGCAGACTTAAAATGTATGAAATGCTCTTACAAATACTATACAGTTTATTTACACACGTTGCGCGGGCGAGCAAGCTTTACATTTTCGTCTCCGTATTTTGTACTTTAATAGATTGATTAAATCAATTGTACTGTTAAGATTGCGTTTGGTTACAGCCGAAACGAGAGAAGATCGACTTAGAATTTTCCTTATTAAATTTATCCGCCTCTTCCATAGTTTCTAGCATTCCAGCTGTCCGCGTCTCGGGTAAAAGAAGGCACAGTATACCTTGTAGATAAATGACATGTGGTGTTAATCAAATGTGTTGTGGGATAGTAATACCTGGTGTAGGTTGTTACTCATGTTGGTTAAAACGGACAACACTAAAAAGGGAAAGAATTGAGGGACGAGGAAATAAGTAGTAAATTAATAAAAGTAGTAAATCTTAATTTCCATTTACCCAACACTATTGGAACAAGTAAACCAGTGACCATACTTGTCTACATTTGAAAAGTAGGATTTTAAAATTTGTAACGCCCACTAATAAATGCGTGTAGTATTTTTAATCGTATACTCTAGTATTACACATCTATGGACAATGTAAAAAAGGTAGAAATTCTTACAATGCCGTCATTGTTGTACTGTCTATATATAAGTATGTAGCCTAAACAGCTTATAGCCATAAAAAATGATCCAAGCAAGAATAACTTACCGGCGATTATCGCCATCAGCCCAAACGTGACAAAAGGGACAGCCGCGTGCAAGACTTTCAGGTAGACAATAAACGGACAAAGAGTTGCACCCACTCTTGCCATTGAACTACCACAGTTGGTCGCAATTGATCTGTAAAATCAATTTATAGCCGATCTGTATATACATTGATTTACTTCGTATAAGATAAGAAAGGGAACAGTTGAACAAATAATTGTTACTTTCTGAGGTAACTAACCTATAACACATTGTCGTTTTGTAAAAGCAGCGAGAATTTGGGACTAAATTAGCACGATTATTAAATAAAAATTCTTGTTTGCCTTTTGCCAACGAAAGGCGTGTTGTAGGATATTCATGTTTAATCCCGTAAATGTAAATACATAAGGGAGCGTTCTCACTTCTGTGAGAACCTTCGGGTTACCGGAGCTATTGTAGTGTGTTACGTTATTGTTCATTAATTTGGTATAACCTGTTTCTTTAATTTGGTAGAACCCACCATTCCATAGGGTTCGGGCAATGTCATAAGGGCCATGCAGGAGACAGCTGGCTAGCACACGACCAGTTTCAACTCTTCCACCCTTCTGTTGAATTAGCACTTACCCACCAAGCTACTCCATGTTATGGAATTGGTGATGTCCACAAAGGAAAAAACACAACCCTACCTCATTACAGTAGGATACAGTTCGCATGTGTAGGTGTACAGGATCGAGAACGCAACGGAGTCGATGATAAGTCCGAACAAAAACAATATTATTTGCGCAGTTTCCCATTCTGAGAAAAAATAATGCAATCCTGACACAGTATTGTGATGATTACACCTGTGCTAACCTATAAAGACAATGTTGATTAGTTGGTATAATGTTTTACCAACCACATGTTAAATTGACTTATAGTTAGTTTTTTCCATTGGGTGCTGTGTGGAATAGAGGTGATCGTGTGGAATAGAACAGCGTTATAATTTCTAAGAAGCTAGTACGTACCTTCATGTTGACCGATGAAGTACATGACAATACAAGATATTCCGCTTAATATAAAATTCAGTGAGACGGTTACGCATCTTCCCCAAACGTTGGCCAGATAGCTAGCGAGGAAACACGCAGGAAAACCAAGCAAACCAATAAAAATGGTGTTCAAATATACATTCCCAGCTACAGTTGATACGTTCAAGGCCAGCCCGTAATAAATGCCACAGGCAGTAAACCTGGAACATTTTCACAAAGTGAGAGGTCATAAAAAATAAAATAACGAGATCATTAGAATGCAATATAATGTTAAATTATAGAAAATAACCCGTTACAACGATTTAGGATAGGATAGGATATTCATATTTACCACAAAGAAAACCAAGGGGTTTAACACACGGGCAATCGTCAGATCACCTCGCGCCCACCGTCGTGTTACTGGAGCTATTGCAGTGTGTTGTATATGATAGACACGATCCTTCAATTTGGTAGAACCCATTAATCCACTGGGTTCAGGCAATGTCCGTTAAGTGCCCTGTCCAAAAACACAACCGACTAGCTAGCGATCAGTTTCGAAACTGAAACCTTTCGTTTGAAAGGCGTCGCACTAATCCGTCAGACTAACCGATCGACTTCTAGCGTTATGATAGATGTCGAAAATTCTGTGGCGGCAATAAACGTGATGATCCGATTATATTCAATGCTTTTCCTCTATAAGGATTTGGAAGCTATTTGACTCTTTTGTTTTTTGGTGTTAAAAGGGGCCTCGACCAACTTTCACAGGTCGAGAAATGGTTAAACGGTATGGAAAAATACTTCTCTTTATTCCCGGATATGAGAAACACAAGAGGCATTACAACACGTACTATCGACAGATTACGTCGAGTCGAGGTTAGATTTACCGAAGCTATTGCAAGCTGTTAAAGAAATTGTTACAGTTTTCGTCCCCGCCAAATAATTCACTGGATTTCGCCCGTCGTAATAAGCATAACCTACGTACAGCACGGCTAGAAACAAGTGTTTTTTTATAAATCTTAAATTATACCATAAATAGAAAATAATGATGGTTTGGAGTCGCAAATTGTCGTAGTAAAGAGTGTGCAGCATGGTGTAGGATTTGATTTTCTGCACGCCGTCGCTTATACCATGCTCGACCGGCAGTAACGAATCGGACTTGGTAGTTTTAACCGGATTCAGAGTATCTTCAAACCTGAAGAATAAAAGCTCATTGTTACAAACAAGTTTTAGGCCTTCCAGGTAATTTGGCAACTGCCATATATTTGACCAAAATTGACTTCAAATTTGGAAAACTGCAACCCCTTTTTATACCTCTCGATTTTTGAAATAACTTCTTCGTTACAACAGTTAACTCTTGCAATTTTTTTGATGATTACAATTGCTTCTTTGTTACGTCCTCTTGCAAGGAGCCAACGCGGGGACTCGTCCATAAACCTGAAAAGATGACTGAATTTGCAACGGTTGTGTATATTATTTTTATTAATTTAATTAGATTAATTTGATTAGAGGATTCGACTTGGTTGCCATGTAAATTTAGCAAAATCGCATTCTGAGGCGTTTTGTGTTTCACGAGATAACCTCAAACAAGTCATTGTATTTTACTACGCAAAATCAAGCAAATAACCAAATATGTGTACCACCAAATGCACCCTACGGCCACAGTGATGAGAGATATAATAAGTTGCAGCGTCCGCCATGACTTTGCAAACACCGCCAGAACGCAAACAAATACAATTCCCAATGAAAATCCGGCTTCAATGATTTGAGACGTAATAGATCTGTATCGTGGGCTGACGGACTCTACAACTAAAAATAAGTTGATTATAGCAGAAGATCAGCGAATATCGTGATAGAAAAAAGTTTGTGGTAGAACAAGATAATTATAGAACAAGTTAATAATATAGAAAAAACGTTCCAAAACTTATAATTCGGGCCAAGTTTCGAGACCACGATGGAATATATAGAAATCGGTATAAGAATCGGTCGCGTTAACCATTCGGCCACATAACTATTTAATTTATTTTTATTACTTAAAATATGATTTATAGCTAATAGCACACTTGTCCTTAGAAAGCTATAAAAACAGTTACGAGATTGTACAAACAAGAGAGCAAGGATTAAAAATACCTAAAACAATTGCTGTGGGTTGTACGAAGCAAACACATCCAACAAGGAAGCGAAGAATCACGTACAACGGTAGAGATTGCACAAATGATATCAAAAATGATGTAATCGATGTTGCAACCAACATCACCAATAGTATAGGTTTGCGCCCGAACCTGTTAAATGCAACTTAGAAAATTAGTCTTTAGTCGGCAGCCTTGACAGTCTACTTTTTTGGTAGCACGCTGGACAACCAAACAAAAGGCATCCAAAAAGAAACCAGACGTTAGTCAACTGTATTGTTGACATTACCGGTTTTGATCCCAGAACCTTTTTGAGCTGCCAGCATGCCGCCTACATTTTTACAGATCAAGAAAACCGGCCAAACAATTTGATACTATGTTACAATAATTTATTTTCACCTGTCCGACAACTTTCCGAAGATTAATCCGTTGAAGAGAACTCCAAACATAAAGGCAGACTGAAGAACATAATTCAACCATGATTTGTCGCAAGTTACATCGAATTCGCTAATAATTGAACTTTCAACCGTCCCATCTGGCACGAAGACGTGATGATCGCAAGCTACAGTCTGTATCGAGTGAATATTAATGTTCGCATGGGGTGGCATGAATCAAGTTCGCATTGTCTGCCAATGAGAAATAAGATGTCACTAGATATATAGTAGATTTATGCCCAGTCGCATTTATCTTTCCCATTTATTAATGCCTTCCCAAAGGAAACAGTCAAACAGCTATGGTGACCAATTTCGAACTGTACCCCTCGGCTGAAAGGCGACTGACTAACAGATCAAGCTATTTGGTCGAGTATAAGAGTATTTAAGATTAATAAAAGTCATAAGAAGTAAAAAAGAACTATCTTTTAGTGTATAAAGCCTGCATTAACACTTTAGTTTCAGGGTAACCATTGCATAGTGCACTCACCTCCATATGCTGGATACTGTTAGAGTAGTTTGCCGTCAAGTTGCAGTAAAGTGTAATGTCGGATGAGTTCCAGGCGAAGCTAAAAATAAAAATATCATGATTATTTTTAGCTTTAAACAAGTTATATCATATTAGAGTTTAGCTTTAAACAAGTGAGCGGGTCATACGTTTTCCAAATGAAAGCTGTATAGCCTATGAATCGAACGCGAACTGTTTGGGCCACACAACCCTTCACCTCACACCGTATTTGACTGAATTCAATGAGTTTGGATTGTATACAATTACTATTAGATGGATGTTTGTAAATTGCCGTTTTAATTTAACTCTAAAAAGCTGGCCTTTCAAATGAGTTGAAATTTAGTCACAAAACGTGTCGACGGAGAGGAATGATGAATAATAGAATCGTTGACATGCAGCCATTTACACTCTAAAAAAATTCACTCTTTTGTGACTCAAGTAGCCTCCCGCTCTTTTGAAAGAGTGGAGCCAGTTCACTCTTTTAAAAGGACCAATGTTTTAATCTTTCAAAAGAGTCAAACCAATTAACTCTTTTAAAAGGAACAAAAATTCACTCTTCTTTTGAGTCGGTTTACTCTTTCTGAGGCAATAATTGTCTCTTTAAAAGATTGACCTATGCAGTTAAAATGCTTCTTAATCCCTATATACTGTCATTCAATCAATACTCCAATAATGTTTTATTCTATCTTTATTTATCAAGACATCGGATGTAAAAAGGGTAGCAGGTAACAGGTAACCCATACATATGTACAGGAAATATATAGAACTGATTGATACATGATCCTGTATTATTTTATGCCCAAAAAATATTGAATATTAAAACCACGGATTGTTAAATTAATTCCCATAATTAATTATAATTTAGACCACATTTTGCATTGCTGCTAACAATGACCCCACAGAACAAAGAGCTGGTCTGCCTAGAACAATTACTTCAAAAAAATTAAAAAATAGAGACAATTTCTGGAAATAAGATATGTTGCACACC
>CH002840.1:1028938-1060690 GCA_000149265.1 Ciona savignyi
ATCGCCCTGTGGTGGATTCCCAGAAATATACAACTTTCGATAATGAGGTTTGATAACGTGATTAAAGCGTCACCGACGCCGATTAAAAACATGCCGCACCATCAACCGGGGCCGATAACTTCTTCTTTCGCACCATATAGATATCGCTCGAGCCAAACAAGTCAATTGCAAGTAAACAACAACATGTTTGTGCAAACAAATTTACAACAACAAAAATACAAGCACAAATTTATAGCATAAGTTGGCAAAAAGCCATCCATTTAAATAAAAAAATCCTAACATCTCTCATCAAATCAGCTTCTGTATAACGGGTTATGAATATTCAGACGCTTTGTGCATATAGCTTCCCGCGGTTATCGTATATAATCTATATATCAATTTGAAGGTATTTATAAGGGATACAACATATCCAAAGGAATAATTGGCGAAAATTCTATAAATGTCCATCTGGATAAGAAAACCGCAGCATCTTTCAGTGCACCCCTCTGTAAAGCGAGTTATGAATATTTAGACGCTTCGTGCATATAGTTTCCCGCGGTTATTTTATATAATCTATATATCAATTTGAAGGTATTGGAAAGGGCTACAACATATCCAAAGGAATAATTGGCGAAAACTCTATAAATGTCCATCTGGATAAGAAAACCGCAGCATCTTCCAGTGCACCCCCCTGTAAAGCGAGTTATGAATATTCAGACGCTTCGTGCATATGGTTTCCCGCGGTTATTGTATATAATCTATATATCAATTTGAAGGTATTGGAAAGGGTTCACAACATATCCAAAGGAATAATTGGCGAAAACTCTATAAATGTCCATCTGGATAAGAAAACCGTAGCATCTTCCAGTGCACCCCCCTGTAAAGCGAGTTATGAATATTCAGACGCTTCGTGCATATGGTTTTCCGCGGTTATTGTATATAATCTATATATCAATTTGAACACTCTAAAAAAAATTCACTCTTTTGTGACTCAAGTAGCCTCCCACTCTTTTGAAAGAGTGGAGCCAGTTCACTCTTTTAAAAGGACCAATGTTTTAATCTTTCAAAAGAGTCAAACCAATTAACTCTTTTAAAAGGAACAAAAATTCACTCTTCTTTTGAGTCGGTTTACTCTTTCTGAGGCAATAATTGTCTCTTTAAAAGATTGACCTATGCAGTTAAAATGCTTCTTAATCCCTATATACTGTCATTCAATCAATACTCCAATAATGTTATATTCTATCTTTATTTATAAAGACATCGGATGTAAAAAGGGTAGCAATCGGATGTAAAAAGGGTAGCAGGTAACAGGTAACCCATACATATGTACACGAAATATATAGAACTGATTGATACATGATCCTGTATTATTTTATGCCCAAAAAATATTGAATATTAAAACCACGGATTGTTAAATTAATTCCCATAATTAATTATAATTTAGACCACATTTTGCATTGCTGCTAACAATGACCCCACAGAACAAAGAGCTGGTCTGCCTAGAACAATTACTTCAAAAAAATTAAAAAATAGAGACAATTTCTGGAAATAAGATATGTTGCACACCCAAAAGCAACAGAACAATTTAAAAAATGCATCTAATGCATCGCTTCCAAGAGATATTGCCGTAAAATCCGCAATTAAAAAATATTGGTCTGGGCAGCAACGATCACCAATAGCAGCAAGAAGAAATGGCTGTGAACGCGCGATCTCTTTTTCTGCTGCGAAGTTAGTAGCATCTGTTCCAGCCTAAAAAAAAAATTAAAACACTTTTACTCTTAAGAATATATGTTTATGTCTAACTGGTGGTAGCTTAGGCCTTCTTAAGCAAGACATTAATTAGCATGGCTCCTACCCCAGTGATTTTTAAATGGTAGTATATTGTAGTACACATAATTATTGATCAGAATATTGTTGGTATTCAACACACTAAATAGGTATAAATGACATGACATACATGGTGAGCATCTATCAAGCATATTCTTATTTGATGAGAATTAAACTAAAAAATTGGTGCACATGCAGCATAAAACTTACCCCACGAAACTCAAAGACAACAGGATTTTGTCTAGAAGTCGATTTTATGTTTAATTGCGGCAACAGCTTCTGTAGCAGGAGCAATGCCCTAAGGTTTTCTGAAAATAAAAGTAAGCGATAAATAAATAAGTATCATTCACAGATTGTGAATATCTTCGGGCAAACAATTGGTAAAAATTAACAAGACTTACTGTCTTTAACTTGTTTAAAGTTGTCGGTGACTGTGCTTAACTTCTTCTCTGCTACTTTAAAAACTTTGTCAACCAGCCCATCTTTAAATGAATCACTTAAAGGTTTAGCTTCAGGGAACATCATTGCAAATATCCGTTGTAAACTGTAGAGGTATAAATCAAAAATAGTAAATTGAAACTTTTATCGCTTTTTAAATACTAATTATCATATGAATATTAATGTAAAATCAGTTATAGAGAAATTCTGAAATAAGTTTTAAAGAAAAAAGTTTGTCTGGCCCCATAGCTTGGTGGTGGGTTAGAGCAGTGTCTTTCAACCGAAAGGTTGTTCAATTAAAACCAACCGCTGGGCTTCGGTTATGTCCTTGTCCTTGGGCAAACCACTTAGCGGATGTCGCCTTAACCCAGTGGATTAATTGGTTAAACTAAATTATAGGAAAAGGCTGAATCATATACATCACACTTCAATAGCTCTGGTAACTTGACCGTGGGCGAAAGGTAATCTGTAATCTGACAATTGCCCGTGTGATAACTCTTCCGCAGTTTCCTAGTCACAGGAATAAAACATAAATATACTAACTAATTACAAGTCTTATACCAATGCTCCATTGTCCACATCCACAAAGCGTGGATAGTGCGCAAGAAAAGTTGTAATAGATGG
Source organism: Ciona savignyi (assembly GCA_000149265.1). Classification (NCBI taxonomy): domain Eukaryota; kingdom Metazoa; phylum Chordata; class Ascidiacea; order Phlebobranchia; family Cionidae; genus Ciona; species Ciona savignyi. Next base: position 1,031,807 of record CH002840.1, read on the forward strand.
TGCATCAACATCAACCTCATGTCTTCTATACTCAAAAGTCTCCTTAATTATCAGGTAGATGGCCGTTTTAGTTCCCGTAGAGGGAACAATGCTACGTAATTCAACAATCTAAAAAAATAGAATAATTATGTAAAGTTATACGGGCTTACACTGTTACCGATAAAACTTTTGATCAGATAACCTGTAGCACACTAACACAAGTAAGCAAGATACATAGTAACAAATAATTGATGTATTACCCTTTGTTTCAACAGTTTCATTTCATCAGAATCCCTGATGTCCACTGTATCCGTACTAGTGTTGCTGTCATAGGACGTAGAGTTTTCCCCATCTATACTCCGCTTTACTCCTCTCTTCTTGTAGGCTTTTTCGTCTATTGGCATGCTTCTACGTAAAGTTTTTAATCGATATTCCACATATCCATCAAAAGTTTGGGGATCATAGAAGTGTTCCTGAGTAAGAAAATCACAGTATGAATTCCTAATCCTATAGCGGTATAGCATTGTTATTTTCTAATAAATATAATGACCAAATACTTACATAGCCTTTCATTCCTGACCGGTCATATTTTAATTGTGGAAAGCTTGAAATAATACTCTTTGCAATTTCTATTTTGAGGTGCTTAGAAGGGTAACTGAAAGAAATTTAATAATGTAAAAGTAATCCCAATTAATAACTAATAAATTCAGTGTATATCTGTATCGCCTATATATATATATATATATATTGCTCTTAAGTTTTAATAATTATGTGTTCACATATATTCATATGTGCTTCAGAAGTTTGTTATCACATTTTATAAAAAAAAGGACAAAATAGGTCTAAAGGGGTACAAGACTGCAAGTTAAACAATTAATTGCTAAACTTACTTTTTTTTAAATCCTAACTCAACTGCCTTTTTCACCAAAATGTCAGTTGTAAGGTTAATAAATTTGCGATGATTGCGACTGTTAAAGACTCCATCATGTTCTAGCTGGGTTATACACTGCTGGCCACTGGCGTCACTCATTATAAGCTCCTTTAAATCTTTAAACTAATGCAAACAAAAGGTTAGTTTTATCGGTTGGTTTAAAATGAGATTTTTATTTCAGACCTATATTTTTTAAAAAGTGTAAATCATTAATACAAATATAACAAACTTACAACTGAACTATTTTGATCTTGTGTAGTAGAAGTAGACATTACTATGGATGATGCAATTCGTCCTGGTGCCTGGGTGTACTTATGTTCCTTAATCAATCTCTGTACCAGCTTTCGCTGGCCAAGTGTGCAAAATCCAATCATTTTTAGATCATTATCATCCAACTCTATCAGAGTTTTTCCGTTAACTTGTTCAACTTGAAATAAAACAATGTGGATCAGACAGTAAATAAAAGTCTATAAACTAGACTTAATATATCCATATATGGCTATATCTAGTCTATACATATATGTTTACATTACAATTTATGATTTTACAACAATATATTGAGAATTAGATTCACTACCATATGGTCGTTTAGTATTATTATTGCAGACCTCTTCAAACCGAAGAGCTCAGCGAATATTTTAGTACTTTCCATACTCTATGACATATCCTACCTTTTAATGCATCCACAATCCCGTCACTCACTTGAAGGTGTTTTTTCAAGTAATTTATAACCTCAACGACGGTAAAATTAGTATTAAAATCTGCAAATTCCATTTTCTAGCCTACATACATTAAAACAGCATAAGCTCGAAACTATTATAAATACTATGCCTATTATAAAAAACATGTGACGCCCTTAGCGTAAAAAAACCGAAATAATGCGTTAAACTATGCTTTTAAAAGACTTGGGCTCCGCGTTAACATAAACCGACTTGCTGCATAAAATGTCGTCTGCTTAAAATTTCGAAACACGAGGTGCGTGGAAAATTCCATGACGCAGCGAGAGGATGAAAAGAAAAAAGGAAATCATTGTAACTTAGCAACAAACGCGTCATCGCGAGATAGGAGAGAACAATCAACTCAATGAAAGACACGAACGCGCTGTTTCAAGGGAAAAAGAGTTAATTCCGTCAAAAAAGGAACAAAATGCGTTTACTGTTTTATTTCGCTCAACGATTCGACTCAAGTTTTTTTAGAGTGTACGTTGACATCTGGATCTTAACGTTGACATGCACCAAATAAACCTTGACATTCCCATTGAAAAACATATTGACATGCAAGAAAAAAGTTAACTAAATCGGTTGGATGCTAAAGAATAGCGCGTACGCAGCGAGTGTATTTAGCTCAACTAGAAATACTTTTTGGGTGAGTAAACTTTCAAATTTGTTTAATGGATGGGTACCTACATACCTCTAAAAACTGTTGTGTATTTATAAAAACACTTCGTGGTTTTAACTTGCGCATCTGCCTTGCAAAAAGCTGGTGAAAAATGGGTTTCTTCTGAAACAGTAGAAATGTTTCAATCAGTCATAACACACTGCAGTAGCCCCGCAACCCGACGTTGAACGGAAGGTTATTTGACAATTTCCTTTGTGTGTAACACGCCAATTGCACCTTTTCATTGTAATTATAAATTCCTTGGTTAGAATAATAAAATCGTTAGACCAAATGAGTGTTTTAAAAATCACTGTGTAGCTAAACTTATGTTTAGGCGTACTTGCTTCGAAACGCTCCAGCAGGCACTAATTGCTGCGGTTTAAAAATGTTTTCAGCACATAACTTGTTCGCATAAAATAAAATGGCGTTTTACTTTCCAAAAGTTAAAACTTAAACTTTTCAACAATTAAAACTCAAAAATTTCCAAATAATCAAGTAATATAAACATGACGAACAGTAATTACATATCAAGTATTTGGTGTGACCATAGCATAGAGAAGGAAAAGAGTTTTAAACAAAAATTAAAAAAATACTATGATGCAGTAAGTTTTACTAACTCACATTTTAAATTCGACAGGTATTTTGCAAATACAGTAGACGCCGTTTATTAGGATCACAAATAAAATGACCAGCCGTATATTATGACAAATTTGGTACGGAATTTTCCCATTTAAAATATTGCGTTAAATATGACAAAATTTCGGATAATATTACCAACATTTTTCTCTATCTCTCTTACTACAGTACAGTTTTTTTCCCGCCACACAATTATAACTTCACTATGACGTAGATTTACTAACACAGTACTGTTATTTACTATGTTATGCTGTACCACTGCTTATACAAAATGTTACATACTCTACAATACTTAGTTTAACCATCATTTGTACAGTTACAGTACTGTACTTTGTTTACCGCCAACGTAGCACTGTTACTTCGGCTAAAAATGAATTTGACGGTGTTTGTGGCTTGCGCTGTGGATTCAGGTGCGGTTATGGCGATTTTTTATGACCTTTCAGATTTTGACCAAAATGGCCTGGCCCCAGGGTGGTCATATTAAGCGGCGCCTTTGTACCAGTAGCATCATCATTTATGTATATTGTTTTTTTTATGTATGAAAGACTTTTTTTGTAATGGAAATTTCAGGGGCATACTAGGAAATACTACCACTTAAAACTATCTTCTGGTATAAATATAGTTGACAGAAATTGAATTATATTCGCTAGAATTTTAAGCAAAATATGTTTGTTAATTAAATGACTAAGCGATTCGATTTTTAGTTTTCTACGATTTCTGATGTCAAGAGTCAAGCGTAACATATTTTTTTAAACTTTAAACTATCTTATGGACGCATGGTGAGCTCAACCCATTCAAGCACAGCAAGTATAACCGACTTGTTTCGCGACCGGTTCGAATAATGCATGTTTGGCCGAATGGTTAGTCCAACAGATTTACATACCGATTGCAAAAAAAAGTGAAGGGTCAGATTAAATACTATATATCCAAATAAAAGTGCGTACGTTTTACAGTGATCCAGAGAGATCCCATCTTCTTTCACTGGAGTGAATAATGTCCGTACTTGCTCCAACGTAATGTTACAAATCTGCACAACACAAGTTTAAAAATAAATTTAGCAAAACAATTTGACCTAAATACTTCAAACATTATATAAGGAAATGTTCTATAATGAGAAGGAACGTTTCGTTTGAATGAAACTCTTCGATACTATGATTCCCCACAGCTGACCGTATATATTACGTTAGAGTACAGGCAGTGGTAAGGTGAGCTTTGGTAAAGGGAACAAGGGCCATGGCTCGTCATTGTTGCCAGACCATTAACCAGCATAAAGTAACAGGCTACTCTACGCTGCGTTATATATCCTTATTTTGTCATTGCATTAGGTGTAAACAAAACCGAAAAATTGGAATAACGATAATGGAAGTACTGAAATACAGAGGTATAAGTTTAATACAACGATAATACAGAATGTTTTACTAATATCCAAAATCGCCTACAACCTTCTGGAAATAAAATTTTGGTAATGTTAAAATTACTGATCCTGAAATTTGGTTTAGGTATAATTTTAACTGGTTGTGTATTTAACTTTCGTATGTCCGGTCGTTTTATACTTCCTTATAGATTTAAAGTTAATAATATTGAGAAAATCCAACCTGAGATATATTGTCCTCAAATCCTGACTTGCACCGGAACGGGACAGGATACGTCACAAAAATTGAACTGATCAAATGTAGTCCTAGGAGCATGCACAGAAAGGCGGCGAGGGTCGTGTTTATTATCTGATAACGACCTTTACCGAGATAGTCTAAGAGCGACTCGAAAGTAGGCTTTTCCATTGCTGTTTTGGTAGCGCAAACTAATTGTTGAAGCTTTTTTGGCCACCTATTGCTTCCGCTTACAAACAAATTTTGCGAAAAAACTGCAATAAAATGACAAAATAAATACATTTTTTACAATTTAATAAATACAGGTACAAATCCATTACAGACCAAATAGGTTGCGGTTAAATAGCTTAGTTGGTTAGTTCCTCACCTTTCCATCGAGAGGTTGTAGGATCGAAACTGGTCGAAATTTAGTATATTGTGTCTTTGAAAAAATCACTTTAATAATATCACCTGGACCTAGTTGTTTAATGGATTGTACTTAACTAAAAGAATTACTTTATCATATACAATACACAACCAATAGCTCAAAAAAGCCAATGGTGGTATGCGTAAGATCATCTATATATTATGATTGTGTTAGGATAGGATATTCATGTTGGTGAAAGGGAAAACCAAGGGTGTTAACACAACGTCGCGTTACCGGAGCTCATGCAGTGTGTTGTATATGATAGACATGTTCCTGTAATTTGGTAGAACCCATTTATCCGCTGTGTTCAGGCAATGTCCGTAAAATGCCTGGCCCAAGGACACAACCGACTAGCTAGCGACCAGTTTCGCACCTTCAACCTTTCGATTGAAAGGCGTCGCACTAAACCGCCAGACTAACCGGCCTACCTATAATGTTACATTTGGTGTGTTTTTCTAATGACGCGGATAAAGCATAAATATCAAATCATGTAACACTGTTTTAGGGTTCATAACATTGGTCGTAGTTTTAAAGACACTACAACAGTTTTTTTTCTGTGACGATTGATACCTTACAGTTCTACTTACATTACCTTGACATAAAAATATAAAGTATCTTCTTCATCTACTATAGACAATACATCCATCCTATCCTATGTGCGCGACACATCGTATATATAAAGTATTGGAAGAAAAAAAAGTTTACACTAAATGAACCTGAAACCACTATTGCACAAAGGCACAAAAAAAATCAATAGGACTATACACCAGAAAATGTCGCATGCGACACGCCACTATTTTAGAGGCGACACGCCACTTTTTCAGAGGCGACACGCCACTTTTTTCGAGGCGACACGCCACTTTTTTCGAGGCGACACGCCACTTTTTTCGAGGCGACACGCCACTTTTTCAGAGGCGACACGCCACTTTTTCAGAGACGACACGCCACTTTTTTCGAGGCGACACGCCACTTTTTCAGAGGCGACACGCCACTTTTTTAGAGGCGACACGCCACTTTTTCAGAGACGACACGCCACTTTTTTCGAGGCGACACGCCACTTTTTCAGAGGCGACACGCCACTTTTTCATAGGCGACACGCCACTTTTTCAGAGGCGACACGCCACTTTTTCAGGGACGACACGCCACTTTTTTCGAGGCGACACGCCACTTTTTCAGAGGCGACACGCCACTTTTTCAGAGGCGACACGCCACTTTTTCAGAGGCGACACGCCACTTTTTCAGAGGCGACACGCCACTTTTTCAGAGACGACACGCCACTTTTTTCGAGGCGACACGCCACTTTTTCCGAGGCGACACGCCACTTTTTTCGAGGCGACACGATTCTTTTTCCGAAGCGACATGCCATTTTTTCAAAGGTGATAACTCACTATATGTATTATAGTTTAAGAAATTTCTTATATTCTTCTCATGAGTGGACTTATGGTTAAATGTGAGCAAGATAGCAAATCTTTTTTGTTATTGTTGTTATAATCTGAAGTCAATTTTCATATTTATTTATCCATGGCAAGCACTTTTTCACTTTTCATCCCTATGATACAATGTCCGTTAAGTGCCTTGCCCAAGGACACAACCAACTAGCTAGCGACCAGTTTCGCACCTGCAACCTTTCGATTAAAAGGCGACGCACTTAACCGCAAGACTAACCGGCCGGAGGAAGAATGCACGTAATAAGAAAGTGTTGTAATCTTTATGTGGAATGGTTTGTGCAAAATAGGGTCCTGCTTAAAAGCTCCAGTTGCTCGTTCGGTCATGTAAGACCGGAAATAACAAAATAGAACAATTCACTGAAATAAACATGAATATCCTATCCTATATCCTTGTACCGTGCCACACTTTGGTAGGGGCTAATCATGCAAGTCCTAACACAAGAAGCGGTTTAAGTTACACAAAATATGTAAACCGGGTAAACTTTGCTTTCTTGTGTCCTCATTATTTATTACTGGGTCAAAAAATGAATAAACTAACCTAAATTTAATTAAAAATATGTGGTAGATCTTGCTCAAGATTAATTACAATTGCCTCTGCGTGGCATTTTAGGTGATTGGTAAAACATCACACAAACATTGAAAGGAACTTTATGTAATGCAGAAAACAAAAGAAAATCATGTAACAGGTAATTGTAAATAACAGTATCAGTATTAACACCATTTGGGTCTAAAATACCATACTGGATGAAGTAGAAAATAAAATAGAAAATACAGAAATATTAAGTAAAAAATACCAGCGATGTAAGGTATAATCAACTTTGGCTAAAATTCCATATTGGATGAAGTAGAAAACGAAGAAGAAAATAAACAAAATTGTACTATTAAAAAATTCAAAAACAGGTGATCAATTATCCTGAGCAATAAATTGAAAAAGCTAAATTGAAGTTTATGAACTGTGTCTTATTCACAAAATTGGCAATATCATTTTTGCTTGAATGCATTTTGAAACTGTTGCTTCGATAAGTTAATGCAGTCTCTGTGGAACCATCTTTCGCATTTGTCGCAGCATATCTAAATAAAATACAAACCAGTATTAACAGTGTAAAATCACCATATATCCCACACCCAAAGCTGGGAGGTCATGACGTACACACAGTAAGCTGAGGAGTGTGACAACACTTCTTGTGTTTTACCACTTACAGGAAAACAAAGATCAGAAGACTTACCCAGTCCGTTTTAGCTTTTCCACAGTTCAGTTTTTCACACACTCAACAAAGGTTATTTCTGGGCTCTGGGGGAAAACATTTAATTTAGTTCATTCAATGTCAAAGCATCAAAGTTATAGCCATACGTCTAATCAATTAACAGAAGATTACTGTTCATCCCATTGAGTCCAACTTGCTTTCCCTAGGTTAATGCATTTTGTTTATTATTTAAATTAAATAAACTAAATTACTGGGTCGAAATCACAGCGTAGTGGTGTACACAGTATCAAAACCAATGCATATCATTTTATTTACATATAATTAGTTTGACCATGATATTACAAAGGTTAATATTCAACAACTGGAGTGTATCAGTGTCATCCATATGTCAACCACCACCATTTGTAAAACACATTTTGACTCTGATATATATGTATAATATATGCAAGCAGGGTCTTTAACGACAATTGCTATATTTTATACGCAGCTTACGTAGTTTGTTCCTGCAAACATAAACAAATAGGTCCTAACCTAATACCGGTACATATAGTAACTCACATGACTTTGATGTGTCTACAAAACATTTGGGGTTTAACCTGGAGGTAAACCTGTACTTGCCAAATACTGAGTAACTAACTTTTCGGGATTTTTTTTTAAAGAATTATAGCAATCATTTTTTAAAAGTTTGTAAGTGTATTGTCACCAAACACATGTAAGGATGTCTTGTTACGCCATAATTATCTAGGAGTTAAATTAAAACTTGCAATATCATTAGCTAATTAATGATGGTGGTTGAAATTTGCACCTAAAATTTAAATTTTAAATGTGTAGATGCTAAATTTCCAGTGAAATTATTTTAGTTGTATAATTTCCCATACCATAAAATGCTCTATTTCTTTTTTGTATTACAAGTTACAACCATATTTCTTCACAATCAACGACATCTTGACTGGTTTCTTCTGGCTGGAGAGCCTAAAAAAATTAACATATAATTGAATGTAAACAAGTATGTTCAAGTATATAGATTTTTTGATACAGGGAAATACTTATTATATAAAATATGTCTAGATCGTAAAAGTAAACTGGTCTACGGAAACAATTTGCCCCGTTTCCATCTCCTATTATAATTCTTGGGTTAACCACACTTCACACATGCAAAGTCATACTCTCTATTCTGCATTGCATAAAAATAATAAAACCCATTTCTTAAATTCTTAATTGAGATTGACCCAGAACTTTCTTTATACATAGCAACATAGGATATTGTTTCAGATCTAAATAACCTAAGGGACATCCTCATACAAGTATTTATCAGATTAACTTATGCCCCACTTAAGGAATTTTTTTTTAATTTGATGATCAGTTAGGGGTAGATAAGGCCCCAGTCCCTTACTCAAGGACACAACCAATTACCAGTTATCGCTTTTACACAACTAACTTTTGTATTTTCCCACCACCTTTTCTGGTAAAACGAACAATCTTAATCAACTACCTAATGATGAGTAACTTATTAAAAAATCATGCTCTTAATACTTAAAATTCTCAGTTCAATAAATATGTACTACACGCTTTTCAATGCAAGTAATAAAATAGTTAAACCATGTTTGATACACTTACTTTCAGCATATTACATAGACATCATATAACAAGTAATTGATAAAGGGGATCTTACAGTCACAACAATAAACCAAGTTCTAAACTAAAGTTTTTGTGGTTCAGCATGAAAACAATTGTGTTACCTACCCATAGAAAAGCAAAACAACTCAAATGTTTTTTTACCTGTTATTAAATGTACATGCTTATTCATCTCAACTTCAATATTTTTCATTCAACTTTTTTCTTTTGCTGCAATTCGAAATACCAGTAAAAGATATACAAATTGTCTTAACTAGTTAAAATCTTACTAACAATCCAAACAGAACATATTACAGATAACAAAATTGTTTACAAAGACAAATACTCCTATGATAGGATAGGATAAGATAGGATTTTCATGTTTATCCCCATGAATAGGAAAACCAAGGGGGTTAACACACATGCAATCATCAGATCACCTTGCGCCCACCGCCGGGTTACCGGAGCTATTGCAGTATGTTATATAGAATACACTCGTTCCTTCATTTTTGTAAAACCCATTAATTCGCTGGTTAAGGCAATGTTCGTTAAGTGTCTTCACGAGGACACAACCGACTATCTTGCGACCAGTTTCGATTCTACAATCCTTCGGTTGAAATGCGTCGCACTATACCACCAGACTAACCAGAATGATTTCTTATTTTTCATCAGATAAGAAAAAAATATTGGTTATACATATGCCTAATCTTTCTTTATTGTTATAGTTATGGTTAGTTGATTGGTTAATATTAGTGTTGGGGACAAGTTAGAATTACATTTCCTGCTTACTGAGAATTTTCTCTAATCACTTTTTCTCCTTTTCAAAACACAATTAATTTTCTGATATAAAATGATTAATCATGATAACATACAGATACAGTAGATTCCTAGATGCGTTAATATTTGCAATACTTTTGCCATTTGAATTATAATCAATTCGGACGAATTATACAAATACTGATTAATTGTTACCTATGCTACATTTTTAAGGGTCCTTTAAACGATAGCTTTCTTCCATCTTTTAAAATTGTGAATGTGGGCAGTGCCGCAGTGGTAGTGGCTGCGCTGCCTTTCTTTAAGACTTTTATTAGAATGTCCTGGACAAAGTATTCGACACGGAAAAATATATCCTAAAATGACACATAATAATTTAGTAAAAACTTTATTTGTCCATTAACCATTATGGTTATGTAATTAAAGGTTTCAGGTTATATATATATTTACCTTTCTTTTAACCAATATGCCATGGCGGCATGGCTGACTGATAAAACCCAATGTTTTTAATGTGAGTTTTGAATTCTTTTGAGGAAAGTGTTGACAAATCCCTCTCATTACACACCATACACTTATTTTCGGACATATTGGATATGGCATCATGATCTTCAAGGTGATATCAAAATGTATCGTACTCTTATTTTCTAACCAACTTAACGATATTTGGCAATCAAATCTTTAAGAATTTGCTGAAATAAATACACCTAATTAAAACCAATGCGCTATTGTTTTCACATAAAAACTATTTCGATCGAATTCAAAGTAATTTTAGTCAGGAAGCTCCTCAATATTCTTAGTCCTCTGCAACACTATTCAGAAATATCTTTCTATTACCTTCGTCTGATTAAAATCAATGCGCTCTTATGCTGTTTTAAAAAGTAACTTGTCGCCTCTAAAAAAGTGTCGTGTCGCCTCTGAAAAAGTGGCGTGTCGCCTCTGAAAAAGTGGCGTGTCGCCTCGGAAAAAGTGGCGTGTCGCCTCTAAAATAGTGGCGTGTCGCCTCTAAAATAGTGGCGTGTCGCCTCTGAAAAAGTGGCGTGTCGCCTCGAAAAAAGTGGCGTGTCGCCTCGAAAAAAGTGGCGTGTCGCCTCGAAAAAAGTGGCGTGTCGCCTCAAAAAAAGTGGCGTGTCGCCTCGAAAAAAGTGGCGTGTCGCCTCGAAAAAAGTGGCGTGTCGCCTCGAAAAAAGTGGCGTGTCGCCTCGAAAAAAGTGGCGTGTCGCCTCGAAAAAAGTGGCGTGTCGCCTCGAAAAAAGTGGCGTGTCGCCTCGAAAAAAGTGGCGTGTCGCCTCTGAAAAAGTGGCGTGTCGCATGCGTCATTTTTTGGTGAACAGCCCGTCTCAAAAAAATATCGAAAATTTTCTCTATAATTCGTGAAGCGTGTAAATCATTGAAGCATTACTACTAATCTGACTCGATTCGCATGAAAATCACAGAGGTTAATACCTAGAATAATATAGGATATTCATTTGTTCTAGAATATACTAAACGGGAGAGGCGTTATCATATGGTACATACCCCGTGAATACACAAGGAAGCTTTTAAACATGACTGGCCGTCCGGTGGCCAACAGCCGCTACGGATTTAGAGCGAATGGTGGAAATTATTAAAAACGCCCACTAAAAAGCTAATGGTCGGAACTTACTAAGAGAGCTATTGCAGTGTGTTCTGTATAAATGAGTATTTCTTCAGTTTTAGTAGAATTTAAATTTCAGCTTTATTTTTACTTAACCAGTTTAACCCCAAGTTGACCAAAAGCTACCTAACCTTTATGTATTTGAACAAAACCACAATAAATTTTGTTAACAACACAAATAAAATCCCGCTGTCACGGAAGATAGTAAAAGCAAGGAAAGTAAGTATTGGTCGGTTTTTACATGAATACTTTTCGGTTTGGTGTTGCCGGGATAGGCCTAATATTAGTTCTAATTCAAGCCATAAAGAAAGGCTTTTTACACATGCTCGCTTTGCTAATTGCTTCTGCGGGTTGTGGTAAATGCTAAGAGCGTTTATGTATACAATTATGCTTTTTTATGAGATTAAGCAACTAAATTAAAAAAGAACTATTTTAAAGTACTATAACTTATTAAAGCTTATAAATAGTTATTGTCGGCAGTTTTATTCGTGGGCAATGTATTACTAGTACTTCCCTAACTAAATTAACAATAAAGTGCCATAAAACTGTGATTTGCAGTTTAGTTGCTTTTTTTCTTTTCCAGACATTTTTTTTAAATTTAGTGCACACTAACTTATTTTTTATTCGCCTTGCATCTCTTGGATCGAAAATAAATCACCAACACCTTTAAAACATGTTACATTTTGTTTCGTTTTTGTTTTTTTCACGCTGGTCCACACTTTCGGGCCACACCTTTTTCTAAAGCCGGCTCCCCTCAGTACTGATCACGCTTTACCGCACACTCTACTTTAGGGCTCTATATCGTTTGGTCTTAATTAAATTCTGTTTGCTCATTATTATTATTTCGCTTAGGTTTGGCGGCCGCGTCCGCTATATTTATTAAATATTATCAATTTTTTCAATGACGTGTTTTATCAACTGTTCGTTTGCCGTCTTTTCCTGTTTTCCTGTGTCATAATTTGATTCGTTTTTTTATTTTTTAACACTGGGGCAAAATGAATAAACAAGGCTAAACTAAACTAACTGACTGCTTAATTCTTTATCCACTAAGTTTCAAAGAAAGCTATACCCTTAAATGTACATATGCTTATATGGGTATTGAGACCTATAGTTGTCCATATAATTTAAAAAAAATATTTAAAACTGTAATTATGCCAGGTAAAACAATTTGTGGCCAGTTTTAATATCAACGTTCGTTACGGTTAAACCATTAAACACAGCAATTCCCTGGTAAACTGATTTAAATCACCTAAAACCAGCGGAGATATTAGTTGATTACTTCAATACCATGTTTTCAATCCAACCTAGGCGTTACAGGTATATACACGTTTATTCTCAACTCACTGTTTGTACATAAGTGAGTACATCTTAAAAAGACAAATGCAGTAATAACTTGTTTGCCGGGTTATATCTCAAGGACCTGATAAGCTCGTGTCTAAAAAAACGTTTTTTATATAGAAATCAGTATAAAAAATCGGTCACATTTACTATTCGACCACACGACCGTTTTCGACGAATACATGATAAGGTGGCAGTAGGATACCACGACCACAATGCATTCCAACCAATACACGTCAGACTGCAATAGGTAACAATTTATGCGAGCTTTTATGGAACATTTTCTAAAAAAATGTTTTTTTTTGTCCATTTCTATTGCAACTCCATTCCGTATGAGATTGCAATTAATAACTTTTATGATAAATTAAAGATTGCCCTTTCGAATTAACATAACTTCACAATATTTTAATTATGATTTTATAATAGTATTGTAACTACATTAAAGTTTTTGTGAGTAAATATTATCACTCCTTTTATTCCCACGGGAAAGTCTTGTGGATGGTGATCGCTTTTCAAATAATTTATTCGGTAGATGTCGCGTTTGCGCCGTGAATTGGGTTACATGGTCATCAGCGTTTAAGTAGTGTAATGGTTAAGACGACCAATTTATATACTGAATTATATGCAAAAATAGGTCTTGGCAACAATTCCATCATAGGTTCGAAGCTGATTACAGCGAAAAACAATGTACGTGTAAACCGTGTTAGATTAGCTATTGCAGTGTGTTGCTTGAATATAACTGAAAAGTTCCTTCAGTTTCTTGTATAACCTTTTTATCCACACAACTTCTAACCAGGTGCAGACGGTCGACGATCATAACAATTGATTTACCTGGACTACTATTGACTTTATTCAGTACTGTGTGTGGTTAATCATTTTTTCCAAAAGAAGAACCAAATTAGTTAATTGCTGTACAAGAACACTGATGTCTAAAGTTGTGACTTTTTTCTAAGAAAAGCGACATTTATAAAGAAAACAGTAAGCGAGTGTTATCACAGCGCTCCAAAACAAAAAAAACATTTTATTTTCACCTTCCTGTACTTAAAATGTACCGCACATACTTGTTACTTTATTGTTTTGCTTATTAAGAATGCTTTTGTTTTTCCTGATTGTCTTTCATTTTGCATTATTTAAAAAAAATGGGTTAAACAAACGCAAATTATTGATTTTCCATGTTCAAACGTAAACACGCACTTTAAAACAAAGTGGCGACCGGACATGCCTGTCACCAGCATTACGCTAAAAAAAGAATAAAATCAAAATGTGTTCCCTAGAGCCGAGTGGAAGTAAACCTCCTTCGCTAGAATATTTACTTCAAGGTAGCTCCATGCTACTTTGGAACATTAGGCATAATTCTATAAATATACTAGCAAGAAGAAACGTTTTAACATTTTGACGTTTCAAAATTCATAGAAAATGGACAACTTGTATTTCTAGAGAAGCATATCAAATATTCACACAAATCAGTCTTACTAAATTAATTGGACACTTACCGCTATCTTATATTTTAACACCACTACCTGGTCAACAAGATTTTCTTTGTTCACAGCACCCAGGGCTATTGCACGATTTTCATAAGCCCAATGACCTTTCGCGCCCTGCTTCTACCTTCACGTCCAGTTGAAAAAGTTATATCGGGCGAGGGCCTTTTTATTATAACTTTATGTCGTACTTTCGGCCGCCCACCATGCAAAAATGCTATAATATAGTTGTTGCTATACGTTAGCTAGCGTATGCAGCAACAAAGGGTGCGTATGGACGGAATGACGATATTATTTTAAACCAAGTCTGTTGTATATGTCCGGGACCCTGCGGCGATTAGCCATTCTATATTTATTGTTGTTCCTTCACAACACGTTTTTAAATTCTCAGATATTGTTTTTTTGCACAGTATCGATCTAACACGTTCTGTCCAATCAGGTTAAAACATTTAGTAATGCATCATTGACATGTTGGGTCGATGCAAATAGCCAATATGTTACTAATAAAATATAACTGATTGTATAAAATATAACTGACCCGAATGAAGAGTTTATTATTTTCAAATACCTGGCGGGAGGGTATGCCGTTCACGAAAACGAAGGCAAACCAATATTTATTTTAGTTAATTTTAAATACAAATTTATCTTTCCAGCAACTATTTTTTCGGATATAAAGCTTTTCTTGGAAGATATAAAGCTTTTGAATTTTCTATGTAATTTAAAGATCTTAAACGAACGTGTTTTTAGTGCTTCCATAGAGTAGTGACTGTCTCGGGAAATGGAGTTTTGTGGACGTTGTAAACCGCAGTTGTAATTGACCCTACAATTAAGGATCGGAGATGTCGTTTTACCGATTATTAGACATCTATGCTCGGCCCGAAATGTCATGTGGCCCTCTCCTAGTTAGGGTATTTAAGTGAGTTTTAGCTGAGTAACAATGGTGGCGTTTTCCCAATGTTGGTTGGTACTGTTAGAAGCATAATATGTTTGGCTTTGTGGCATGATTTCTTTTATAGCTGTGTAGTTTTGTAATGGTTTGTTTTTAGCAGTGTATTTTTTTATTTTAAGTGTCTACCCTTTCGATAAAGCCAGTTTGCAATGAAGTTATAGAAAGCATATTTGGTTAAACGCCTATTTTTTACAGCTTTAAATTAAAGTTTAATCTGCAACCTGAATCAAAGGCTTTTTTAACAGGTAGCTTTACTTACATTGGTAACTTTTTCCCATTATAATAGCTATAGGAAATGCTCAATTAACACATTTATTCCAAAAAGCTCTGCTCTACTATTACAAAACTACACAGCTAATCGAGAAAAACGGAGCGCAGCCTAGCACATGCAGCTTCCAACCAAATAAACACTTGGGAATTACTGCCATTGTTACACAGCAAAACATTCTTTTAAATATAATTAATGTCACTCGTTAGATCTAAGTGGTTTACTGATTTGCCATTTACGCCATCTAGATGTTTATACTATCTAAAACGCCCTGGTGAGGATCTTAGTTATCTCAAAACACATGGGGTACTTTAAACCTGGTGAACATATTCTGCTAGTGCAACCATAAACTAATGGGTCGTTGAATTACCAATCCAAACTAGTTATTTCTGTGGACGAAATGTATTATTGTTGGTCAACCAAAATAAAACAGTATAACTGCTAATACCTCTAAAAGTTTAACATGTTTTTTTCAGTGCTGTAGTAATAAAGGCCAATAACAAATTTAAATGGGGATTTTAGATAATTTATTAGAATACAAATGAAGATGAAGTTTTCGGAAACAAATTACAAATGTAAAAACGGCAAAAACTGCTCTTGTACGCATTCACTCGCTTCGTTTTGAATTAACCAGTTGTGAATAGAAGGCACAACTGAAGTAACATTATTATATCTTCGCTTTTCCCACAAAAGTCTGCACATTTTACACATACCAACATCGCGTTGGTATTGTGGACCGTGTTCTACCATCATATATTGGGCTGGAGTGGGTTGTTGCACTCTCCAGTTGAAATATTTGCGGTATTCTAAAGGATTTTGGTCCAAGTATTTCAAGTAATTTACAACAGCCATGCCATTCTGGAAATCTTCATAAAATATGAACGAGTCTTTTGGGGCAATGGCCTCAATATCCGCTCTTGTAGGTCCCCATACCACAGGCACCAAGCCGGCTTCGTATGAATTCGACCAAAGTTTCTCGGTTATATAATCTCGGCAGTGCTCTGCGTTCTCAAACGCCAAGTAGAACTTGTATTTGGCTGCAAATGTAAAGTACTCCGATCCTTCGGGTGCGACTCTGTTAAAGCACTTGCCGTATTTGTCCACTGTTAGACCGTACATCTCCATTGCGCCGATAAGATATTTTCGCTGCACAGCGCCTTGGGTGATCGCACAGTTTCCTGCCATCCACAGCGCTATGTATGGACTGTTTTGCTTTCTCTCAATTATATTTTGGACGATTATCTCTCCGTAGCTGTGTTTGGTTTCGCCATTGAAGACACCATTGTGTCTGTTAAGTTCAACAAAGGGCATGTAAATGCTCGAATCCCTCCGATAAGTTATAGTCCAGTTGAAATAATATTGCATGTCTTCGAATCTAAAACCTCGATATGTTGAAATTGCATAAGGTGACTCAGTCGAATAAAACGCGAACATTTGATGCGATTTCCTGTTAGAATAAATTCCAATTATAAAATCATGCTTATATATAAGGCGACACAGAACTGATTATACCTTCTTTTAGGATCTGGAATTTTATCTATAAATGCTTCTGTAAAATGAATAATCACAGCGTCGCTCTCATCCAAGTATCTCTGGTCATAAGTGAGGATACAATTTCCACATAAATTTGGATCAATTCGAAATTCGGGCTCATCTCCAAAGGGACCCACCCAGAATAAAATGTATATTATTCTGGAATGAAAAAAATTACCACCAAGAATAGCGTTTTTTTATATCAAGTCCGGACCATTTTATTTTATGCATATAGTTTTAAATACAATTAAACAATTATTTTAATAGGAGAGCGAGCCAACCAATGAAAATGTTTCCAATCTTCCCTAATTCAATAATAATATTTACATCGTCCGACACATCAGTAAATAAGGATGGTCATCTTCTAAACATAGTGAAAACCTACTTTGATAAAAAATTTGCTGCAATTTCATTAAACATATAAATATACCAGAACATAGGCCTACCCATCTCTGCTTCTGTCAGGTGAATCGTTGTCAAGTTTAGTTATTGCGGTTATGTTCTCTTGCTTATAATGGTACGGCTGTCTTTCTAGGCATTCTTTGGCAGAACTGAGCGGCAGTTCATTTTTTGTGACACTCATCTTTATTGTCCCATGACTGAGAACGTTGGATGTGTACAACACCCAAACCAGCATAATAAATATTACAAGTCCCAAGCACAGGTTAATCTTAAAACTGTTTGAAATCTTAATCAATGTTTTCATCTTGATGGTTCTGCACAGTTAAATTTTTCTTTACAAAATTTTTAAGCTGTGATCAATTATTCTTAAAAGGTGTTTGACTTGGCTCAACTTTTATTTAGCTTAATTACAACTCTGCAACATCTAGGATATATGCGTGAAAGAAATCCATGACATATGCCATGCAACCACAACTACAGTTATGCTGTCGGAAATAACAAATGGATTACGACAACTTTTATTTACGTTACGATCTCTTATTCTCCTTGCCCGCAAAGCGTTGCGCTGTATGATTTTTCAGATCCATTCATTTGACTATTGCCCTAGGCGCTTACAACTTTCAATTCTTTGCAGCTCAAACGGCGTGGTAGCAATGAAAGGTGTTCTAATAAATAAATTGACTGTGCCATTAAAAGCGCTAATATATAAAAACTATTGTTTTGTTTCGTTTGATAGTTGGAAGTTTAAAGTATCCAATTGTTTTCTGTACCTGGCAATGTGTCACTATAGATTTTATTGTTTTGACAGATTTCCCAGAGCAAACTTTATTATTTCAAATCGATATTTGTTTTTCTTTTTTATTTAGCAGATTTACCAATTTCTTGACGATTTGAAGTACGTTTTTCCTAGTTTGTCCTAGGATATCTAATGACAAAGAATATCGGAGCCTAAATGCTAAAAACGACCTTAATATATTATCTGGTCTGTCCGGAAGTCTCCTGATGATTTACCCTAACGATGCCACATATTAAATTCACATAAGCTGTTATTTAAAAACTTTTATCTCAATTTAAAACTTTCTTATCATTAATATTAGTCGACCGGATAGGACAGGATATTCATGTTTATCCCCGTGAATGGGAAAACCAAGGGGGTTAACACACGGGCCATCGTCAGATCACCTCGCGCCCACCGTCGGGTTACCGGAGCTATTGCAATGTGTTGCGTATGATTCACAGGTTCCTTCAATTTAGTAGAACCCATCAATCCGCTCAGTTCAGACAATGTCCGTAAAGTGCCCTGCCCTATATGACAAATCCGACTAGCTAGCGACCATTTTAGAACATGTAACCCTTTGGTTGAAAGGCGACCCATTTAACCACTAAACTAATCAGTCGTCTGTCTTGGTTTACAGGTGAAGTAAATAAAATATATTTTTTTAAATATTTCGTTTTTTTTTCAGGAAAAAATATACCCAGAAAAATACACAAAAAAATCAAGATTTCCTTCTAAACAGGATGCCATGTTGCCATGACAAGAAGTAGTTGTCGAACCGAATTGAAAAATTGCTTTAAAATAACTTCTAAGCTTTATGTTTGAGCACCGAAAATTTACTGATTATTAAATCAAAATTACACATGTTATATATATCAAATATTCACATTAGGATAGGATATATAGGATAGGATATTCATCTTTATCCCCGTGAATGGGAAAACCAAGGGGGTTAACACACGGGCAATCGTCAGATCACCTCGCGCCCATCGTCGGGTTACCGGAGCTATTGCAGTGTGTTGTATATGACAGACATGTTCCTTCAATTTGGTAGAACCCATTAATCCGCTGGGTTCAGGCAATGTCCGTAAAGTGCCTTGCCCACGGACACAACCGACTAGCTAGCGACCAGTTTCGCATCTGCAACCTTTCGATTGAAAGGCGACGCACTTAACCGTTAGACCAGCTGGCCGGACTACATTGTAAACATCGCTTGTTTTAGCAAGCAGAAACCAAAGCTCCCGAAGTGAACAATCCAAGCTTAACATCCATGTTTTTTAAAAGTAACATAATGCTGAGAACCAACAGAGCTAGCGATTGGTTTTGATCACGCCCGGATTTTGAATGATAATCTGTCGTCTTCAAGTGATCTAGCCAACTAGACCATATAAATACAGATGAACAAGTTTGTGACTTAATTAATTTGAAGGTTTTATCAATAATGTTTTAGAGCTTTATATTAAAAGTATAAACCACTATAACCGTGTTTGCTCTTGCTGATTACAGATTTGAGCCTAGAAACGACGACCCAGTACGAGAGGGTAGGCGGCTGAAATGCTTTTCAAACGATCGGTTAACTATGGCCACGAACGATCGGTTAATTTGAAAACATTTTAAAAACCGGATACTTTTTAGATATTTTAGCCTTTTGGGAATTCCTTATAAGATTATTGGATTATAAAGGGTAAATTACACGCACCATTTAACATTACTAAACATTTTTACCTATATGATCAAAGGATATGATTACCATGTTAATCCCTGTGAATAAAGAAACCTGATTGGATAATCTATTCTTGCCGACCGACGAAAATAAAATTATATATGACCCCGCGACGATATCATTATGGGTTCGACCCCTTTAATTTTGACCCCAAAAAACAAGCACGTGTATCGGGTTAAACAGCTAATACACCGAAGGTTATTTATTACACAATAACATACTATTACATAATTATATTTTTTTATATTTTTATACAATGCATCTTATAATCATTCCGGGCGATGTTTGGGGTATACGAACAGACGAGATGGTGTCAAGGGTTGGACGAAAAAAAGAAGACAAACACGGACAAAAGAATATGTGTCCCATTTTCTCGAAGTGGTCTGTGGAGTGTGTTATTTAGTACTATGTGTTAATTTAAGCCACTATATCACCTCGGATTACTAATATGTAGTCCATGGTGTTAGAGACCAAACTAAATACATACGGTTAGGTATGGGACCTCCATGGCATTGTTACGGACATACTTTACGTCTGTGTGTAACCTTGGTATTGTTTAATTTACAGCCGGTCGGTTTAAATTCGCAATGACATAAGCACTGACTGGCGCTGTTGACCAGATAAAATTGTTTATATTGTACCTTTTACTATTATTTAATCTCATGAGGCCATTGTTAATTTGTTTTGATATTAGAGAAGCTAAAAGCGAAAAATTGAACTACAAAAATACAAAAGTTTAACCCACCAGTAAACAAGGCCAGACCCACACCCAAGCTTTCATACTATTCGAAAAACGGTTTGAAGTTTAAATATATGGATTTGTTGAAATAAACAGTAATCTGCCTGATTGTAAGTGGAGACTGTAGCACAAGTCCAGCTAGCTTCTTAAATTTACTTCGCCTTTCAGTAATATTTAGCCTATGGTTACCAGCAACACGTCAGTAGCAATAGTACATTCCGATTGGGTTGTATTACTCAGCCCAGCAATTTCAAATAAAATTGTAATGTTAGCATGTGAATATAGCACCCTTTTGTGGCATATATTGGTAGCAATGGCACAAAATTTAACACTTATCTGTTATGAATTACGCGGTTTGTCGTTGTGGGTGCCTCTAAATACTACAGGACCGCTTGGAGCGCTTGGACCGCTTGGATCACTTGGATTGCTATGGAAAGTAATTCTAACCCTGTCCCAAACACTAATCTCAACCCCAGAACTAACTTTAACCCCAACCCTAACATTACTATCATGGCTTTTGTAATTACGAAGCATAGTAAGCGATCCAAGCGATTTAAGCGCTCCATGCGGTCCAAGCGGTCCTGTAGTATTTAGAGGTACCGTGTCGTTGTTCATTATGTACCGTACTGCACGTTGTGTATGTCCATGATTTTCCACGCCCTGTAAACCAACAGGTGCTGATAGTCCGGATAACCTTTCTTCTCACACAATACTATGCGATCATTGTTTATTTTGTGTAAGATCTAGTCAAATATATAAACATGGTTTAGAGTAAGCAGCTAAAAGCTAAGATTGCGCTCAGGCCCCAGTCTCCTATGGAGGTGCCACTCATGTCCTGACAGGATTGCTATAGTTAGTTACATATTATTTTACTAATCCAAATTAATTAAGAATAAAAGAACCTTCCATGATGCAGTTGGAGTACCGGTATAAGTTGTGTCGGAGTTATATTGAACTATTACCTAGGGAACCGTAAGGACAGATCAAGTGCCAGACAATACACTCAAATACAAGTTATAATATGCTACCCTAAATTTTTTATAAAAATGTTGTTTATTATTTTTAAACAATTTAATCTCCTTTTTTATATAATCTCAAATACTAATTTTTCAAAAATCGTGTTTGTAATAATATAAAAAAAAGTTATATTTAGGTAATTAGTCCCATATGAGCCAAAATATTGTGAGATAAAAACTGCATAGGTATTTATTTATTTGTTTGTGACATTTGTGAAGGCAAACAGCAGGGTAAATCAATTAAAAGATGTTTGTTGATGTTACCGGTACTTTAATATTTTTTTTTACAGGGTGGCGCCAAACTAGATAACTTTTAGTTTTTTTTGGTGCCTTCCTGTTTTGCTATAGTATTTTTTATTTCTTTGGTTAATTGTTGGATTTTCAGTTAACGCCATAATTGTTTTGGTATATACATGACATGTATATATATATATATATATATATGACATGTATTTTTAAATTGTTGGTGATATACGCTGCAGCGAAAGAAACAAAAGTAAAAATTATGTTGTATTACATGTGTCGCCAACACAATGTACAAACCATTGCAATAGATTCAATAACTTGGTCACTGGGTAATTATTTTCCTGCATTAGTATAGTACAAGGTTATATTTTACCCCGGTAGTATACAGAAGTATTCTATCCTTTTTAGCATTATTTACTATCTCAAGAAAATTCAATGAAGTAATTATTAAATTTTAAAGAATGACCAATTACTAAATTTTAAGAAATACTAGCTATTAAACTTCTGTGAAAGAAACTATTTCTGCTGCTTTATCGTAACATAAACCTCATTCATTGGATGAAATGAGTTCGTCAGAAGAAGTTTCATGGATCTCTTGGTTTTGTGGTCTGCGCGGAAATGAGTTCTTTTGTGAGGTGGATGAAGATTACATACAGGATAAATTTAATCTCACCGGGCTTGGAGAGCAAGTTCCACATTACAGGTATACATTTCTACTGCTGGTATCTTGGTGACATTAAAACGTTACATAGTATGTAATAACATTAGGATGGATAAAGCATGCCAACTGTCATATTGCACTCTGACTTTATTGTATTTGGTTAAGCCATATGCAGTTTGTGTGGAATTACCACTGGGGATTCGGCTTCTATGATGACACAAGAGCTAATTTATTATTTAATATGCTGTGGTAGACCTAGATTCATAGCCAGTTTATACTGACAAAAATATTCACTGCTAAATAAATATAGAAAAAATATATGTTTCTCCTTTAACAGACATAATACATTCTTCCTCTCTCTAAAATTTACTTTATCTTATTTTTGGAACCCGACAGACAAGCATTGGATATGATATTGGATTTAGAACCTGATGATGATCTAGAGGAGAATACTAATCAATCAGATCTGATAGAGCAGGCGGCCGAGATGTTGTATGGTCTTATTCATGCCAGATATACATTGACCAACAGAGGGATCGCACAGATGGTACCATTGTTTTGTTTTTAATGATGTGAATATTCATATGTTGAAATAAATTGACTTGAAACTTACAGTTCATTGCCGATTTTGTAATAATTTGATATTTTGATTCATCTGTTATGTATATCTGTAATATTTTCCCAAATGCATATTATTCTAAAATTATATAAATTATTCTAAAAGAGTTTAATTAACATGCTAATAGTTAACAAAGATTGTTTCTGTAAGAGAAAAACCTGTACCGGTATATATTGTATAAGTGTAAATTCAACATCAAATTGTGGCTCCAACTTGGTTTTGTTATATTTTGCGGTATCCGATATGTAAAATGAAATTTAATTAGACAAGACACTCATAATTAAGTATAGTTTTAGTTTAGCTCAGAAGTTTAAAATTATAAGTTACAAACTCTCAACTGACATCAAATGTAAAATAACTTGTCAATTGAATATAGCCTTGGGCATATAGCAAATTTAATAATGACAGTTTAGGTTCGAATGCTGTATATGTGAACACTCCACCATATACATTTATTCTTTTATTGCAATATAGGTCTTATTTCTTCATACTAAAAATAAATTTTTATTGATTTATGTAAAAATTTATTTCAGCTGGAAAAATACCAACAAGGCGATTTTGGTCATTGTTCAAGAGTTTACTGTGAAAACCAACCAATGCTACCTATCGGTATTATAAAAAAATGATGTTTGATGAACTTTATCTTAAATATCGGTATTATAAAAAAATGATGTTTGATAAACTTTATGTTAAAGTATGAGGTATCTCACACCCTTTTACACAAGCTATGTTTAGTTTTCACATACCTGCAGGCATAGTGCCCATTTAAAACTATTAGTTAGCATGGTACATTTATGTTTATCCTCATGAATGAAAAAACACAAGGGGCGTTAACACAAGGCAATGAGATCTCCATACGTCCACTTCCCGGTTACTGGAGTTATAACAGTGTGTTGTGTATAACTTAGATATTTCTTCGATTTAGCAGAACCCATCATTACATTGGGTTCAAGCAAAGTCTGTAAAGACCCGAATGAATAGTTCGCAACCAGATTCAAACCTGTAAGTTTGGACATATTCTAAAACTTGGGACGGGACGATGTCATCTGGCAGTTGTTATTATATGAAATAGGCTATTGAGTTTTTGTTATTTGTATTTTTAGGAAATGTTTGTTTAATATGTTTTGATAGCCTTGTGAACTTAAACTCTAAGAATACATCATAGTCTTCGCCATGTACCTCACAAAATAAAATCGTATTTTTGTAACAAATGTTGGTTTTTAGGGCTTTCTGATGTTCCTGGCGAGGCAATGGTAAAATTGTACTGTCCGAAGTGCCAGGATGTCTACACACCTAAATCATCCCGACACCACCACACTGATGGTGCTTACTTCGGAACTGGTTTCCCACACATGCTGTTTATGGTTCACCCAGAATATCGACCAAAACGACCGACCAACCAATTCGTATCACGGTGAGACTTTGAAATTTGTTTTCCAGTTAGTTAAATGAAAGAGCTATATGCGTAAAGTATAACTCCTAAAAAGCATTTTTGTAAACTGGATAGGATATTTATGTTTATTCTGGTGAATGGGAAAATGCAAGGGGCATTAACACACAGAAAATCGGGTTAAAGGAGCTATTACAGTGTGTGTTTGTGTATGATTCAAAAATTCCTTTGATTTAGTAGAACCCATTATTTCACTGAGTTCAGGCAATGTATGTTAAAAAGTGCCTTGCCCAAGGACACAACCAACTAACTAGCTAGTAACCAGTTCGAACCAGTAACTTTTTGGTTGAAAGCTGTTCCACTAACCCAACAGACTTTTAAGTTTTTTTTTACGATAACACCGTCTTTTTCAGCCTCTTTGGATTCAAAATTCACCCCATGGCATACCAACTCCAGTACCAGGCTTCACAGAAACTCAAGAATCCATCAAAATTACGTCATTGATCAACTATTCCAACTGTCACTATCCTGTATAAATCCTTCGAAATAACATTGTCGTGTACATTCTTGTTGTGGCTGTTAAGGATGACTATGTTCGAATAGTGGCAAATTTGTATTACTTTTTTATCTGATACTCTTTTCCCCTGCAAACCAAGTTTCTATAACCGATTTGCCATTGGCTTCATTTAAATATAACAGACAAGTGAAACCTGTTTACCAATAGCAGAGTTGTGTCAACTTAAGATGAGTGAACACCTGCTTGTAGATATGCTGTGTTAATAACAACACTCACCATACGTTTTTTTTGCATCCTTTTAAATTACAAGATCAAACTTATGTATTAGCTAATTCATCATTGACGTCTTGGGTAAGGCACTTCACGTACATTGCCTTACGGGTTGCAAAACTCGTTCTTTATTCTGCACTGAAATATTTAGAAGGGCGGCCCCGGAAAGAATTATTTTAAAAAGTATTTTTCTTCGAGGATTTATCTTTGGCTGCTTCTTATTCATTAGTAGTACCTCTTTTTCATGAGACATCAGATCAGATTACCTTTTGCCAAATCAGATTGCAGGGTTGTATATTTGACAGCTTTTGAAACAATTATAATAAGATCCAAGGCAAAATGCTTTGCTGATTAAAAGTGATACAGGTGAATATGCCCGCTTATCTAATTATCTATCCTTTCTCTAAAAAAATGGTATGACAAGCTGGAGAAAAAAATACATTTCCTAATGCCATGGTGATGGCAGCATCCAATGTTTGCACAAGAACAAACTCACATATTTTAGTACATAATTATTGTCTTTTCCTCAGTTTTGTTAGAAAGAAAAATACAACATTTGTACCAGTTTTTATAACTTATCGTACCGGTAGAAATCCATTTCAGCGCATCCAACCCACATCGTTAATTAAAAAATGCTGATCTCAAAGAGAATATATTATTTCAAACAGTTATTACGGACAACGTTATAAAATATGAAATTGCACTGTTAAACACCAGTTAGTAAGTTTCTGGTTAACTCGAATTTGTGAAAATTCACTAGAAACAAATGGAGAAATTACTAACGAGTAGTTTCAGAACACGCGTTTTGCAGGTGAACTAAATGAAAAATGGGCAAACAATAATTGAGATGAAAAAATTATAAAGTAAAAGTCAGCTAACAATTGCTGATTATTAAGAATATAGAAGAGGTAAAATGCACTAATACTGAAACTTTAAATACGTTTTTAAATATTAGGACATTCCCTTGTAAGTTGGCTTAATTCTGTTATAAACCCTCCCTTTTTTTCCAAGTGCTAAGAACATCAGCAAATAATTCCCTTTCAGGGTTATTTGATCGTCTTGGTTGTACTGTGCTCGATCTCTGCAAGCCATTGTTGCTTGAAGACCAGTTCTGGTTAAGCGATTTGTTGGTGTTTTGCCCCCTGGTCCAAGCGAAGTTTGGTTTCGGGTGTATAGCTGGGGCACAAGTTTGTGGCAGGGTGGAAAAAGGGTTATTTACGCTATGCAAAGGTGTACTTGAAGAGCGGCTTAATGAAAGATGGCGATGTGAATTTGAATAATAGTTTGGTTGTTGATTAAACGCTGTGGATGTATATGAAGTAGAGGTGGAATGTGACGTTGTGTTCGACGTATTAATTGCAATGAACGGATTTAATTTCTCAGGACTAAGTTTATTTGGCGTGTGGTGTAAATTAGTGTCGTTATTGAACAATGTGTCTATGGAGTTGCTGCTTACAGACTCTCCCACCATCTTTTGGTCGCGAGGTGGCTGGTTCAGAGTTCGTTGAAACAACAGCAGTATTGCCATCGTTAAACTGCACCCAGTTGTTGCTGTTGGAATTGAAAGGGCTGGAGGTGAATATATCTAATCCCAACAGGTCAGCAGAAGCAGGTGTTGAGGTCTATGAATGCAAAAAGGAATATTCAGTAACTGTATTGAACCTAAGAAAGTACTAGTATATTAATTGTTCAGTACTCAACAGTGCAAAACACAGTTGGATAAATGTCCATTCGAAATATTATTTGCAATCAAGCTTATGTTTAGACCTATTTATAGTAAAAACCACTGTTTTGCTGACAGAAAATGTATCACGGTTGAATAAAAAACTAACGTTAGCTTCAGCATTAGTTGGAAAATCCACCAAAGTGGAGGAGTTTTGCTCGCTACTGATAGGTACGTCCATCAGTAGTATGTTGCTTTCCAAGGTGTTGGATGGTGAAGGAGTACGATCATCCGATGAATAAAGATCATCCATCTTCGGTTGGATCTTCAGCGAGGGTCGTGCGATCACATGAGCTGATCTCCGGATTAATGATGCGTTTCTTTGGGGTTTGGGACTAAAATGCAAGACATTCTTCAATTAAATGCTGCAAACATTTGCTACCTATGAGAATCAACATTGTGCCCTAAACATAAAAACTTGGGAAGATTTTATTTTTCCGGGTTATGGTAAGTGGTTTTGTTTTAAACAGGTTAATATTGCATTCAGCTCTGAAAACATGGACACATGTCAGTTTACCATATCAACAGACGGATTACCGGCACCGGCACTATTTCAGTAGTTCAACATGTATCCTATTAGCAAGTTTTATAAATTACTTCCAGCAACATCGGTTTACGAGGCGCTTCGAACATTCATGCCACCTAGTAAGTTACTGTGAATTGCCAGTTTAAAACTTGTAAAACTCCAACCATGAGTGCTGGTTACTACTTCTTGTGTAACAAATAGCTCAACCCGTACATAATAGACACTAGCAACTTCAACTTAGATGTAAGGTGTGAAAAAACAAAATACTTTAACTTGAGTAAACATTTACCTCGGTTTACGCTTCCAAGCTTCATTTGAAACCGTAGTATTGGTAGCCACAACATCTGCAAATGTATTGCATGAAAGCAGATAATTCTGGTCTTTTTTACCTGTATTTTGTGATAACTATAGTCTGTATGTTTTTCTGTTTCCTTGATAAACAATAATACTTGTTGTCTTCATTATCATGAATCATAAACAAAACTAAAATAATTTCTTAAAAAAATCTTTTCAATGTTTATATTTAAGCAATAATACCTTGTGAAAAATCAAGTAAATCTGGAGTTTCTTCATTATGATCAGTAGAATTCTGTAATTAAGTTTAATATATAACACCAGTTTTGCACTTTAAAGATTGTAAAAACAAGGTACTAAATGTTAAGGGTATATGAAGCGTAAATACTAAAATTGAACAAATATATTTTACTTCTCAAGCAATTCTTCCATTTTAATTAACACTTATTACAATAGAAAAAAATAATTAAATTCACTTTTGCTCTACAAAACAATTTTATCCATTGTAAATGGCCAATCCATAACTTTACCTCATCACAGTAAAAAAATAAAAACTTTAGTAAATTTACTGAAATAATTTAAGAAAAAAGGTAGGGACATATTTTGGAACATTTGTGGATAGAAATAGATGATGATGAGAAAACAAAAATGATGCGGAAATAGATGGGACGATGCGAAAACTCACGTTCGTGATGCGATTCATGGCCTCCGTCATGTCGGACACCAAATCAACCTCCACTCGATTGAATGCGTCGGACATCGATCGCTCGGTCTTTTTGACGGGATCAGACACCTCACTTGGTG
>CH002840.1:1060790-1093036 GCA_000149265.1 Ciona savignyi
AAAATATTTTTTTTAATTCAAAAAATTAACTTTTAAAACTGAAATTATCAATATGCATTTATATAAAAAAAATGTGTTTGGGTTCAAATTTAAACAACACTATGTGGATCAAAGTAAAGAAATCGCAACTTAAACTTTTATCCATGCCAGAAATCATAAAATAAAACAAACAAAGTAATATTCAAGGTAAGAATGAAGGCAGGTTGATTGTTTATAGCTTTATATACCACTGCAAAGATGCATCATGCATAGTGCTGAATTTAACTCTATTTTCTATTTAACTTAGCCAAAACTAGGTCACGAAATTTGCAAAATTATTATTTTGCTTTATTTCAATCCAACCTACTTAACATGCGAGATATGCATTTTTGTGTTGATCACTTTGATCAAAGCAAGATTGAATATGATAAAAACATAAGAATTCCAGTCATTTATACTGGGATGCCAATATAAGGGAAATCATGAAATGAGAGCCACCAAGCACTGAAAACATTCAAAATTTACCGCTGTTTTGTTTTTACTGATCTTCTGGTGGGTGGGGGTGGTGGCGGTGGCCTTGTGGGCCGGGACCTCCTATTTCTATGTCGTGTTTAAAACAAATCATTTAATTTCATGTTTGAATCACATTTGTTTGGTAGGGAATTTGAAGAGAAGGATTAAAATGATTTTTTTTATTATTGGAAGATTTTAGGCGGAAAAATCGAAAGAGAATTCTACAAGTTTTTTTGGAATAATTGGTGAACAATTAGTAAGGGTGGAATGTTCATGGAAATATCTTTTAAACACACAAGATACAGGAGAACTCGTTTTAAAAAATCAAAATAGAAGTGAAAAGTTCTCAGACATTTTATCTTTATTGCCTTCTGCTATGGAAATTGTTAAAAAACACCAGAATGGAACAACAATTTAACCAATTTAGCCTAATTTGATAGAAGATATGGAGCCAAAGCGTCTGTAAAATGAATATATTTTTTTTGCTTTGATGTTTTTGTTAGAATACCTTATTTCTTCCAGTTTAGATGGATCCGGTGGGGGAGGTCGGGCAGGAGGTCTTGAAGGTCGAATCTATAGCAGAACAAGTTGGTTAGTATACAATATGTGGCGATGATGTGGTCTGGGTTTCCTGAACATAGAAGCTGTAATTTCTCCCTTTAACCACAATGGATGGTGGGAGGCAAAAGTGGTTTTAATGGAAAAATGGGTTTAAGGACACTTAACTTTTTCACTCCCGGCTAAATGCATTAATTCAAACATGCTGTCCCGCAGTGTTTTTTACAATTTTTAGTCATTTTCAAATTAGCACAGTTTTTCAAAAGTTTATGCTATGATTTAATGTTTAGTATGGTTAAAAAGATAATTTACCCCTCTTTTAAACAAGCCACATACCTAGAATCTACCTCCAATAAAAAATATATTATGTAAATTTTAGTGAACAGCACTTTATATGTAAAGAAAATTCTGCTCGACTTTTTGAGGTGCACTGACAAACGAAATACTCACCAATTATTGGTATGCCCAAATGATATGAAAATTGGAATGTAGACTGTCTAATAGTTTTTGTACTCAGGAAAATTTGAACTGTAATTTTATCTTTGGTCGTTTTTTTACTATTTCTAATTGAAATTTCCCTTTATTCTAACTATATTATGAAAAATTGAACCAAAACGCATTGGAGTTTTGTAGAACTAAAACAGTGAAAAGTATAAAAATGAACAGTGAAGGAAGTGTAAAAAGGGCATACAAAAGCAAACAAACACAAATACTATTTCCAATATTCTCGAAGTGTATGATATTCATCAAAGCAGGGCACACGCAACTAGTCTAGCCGCCTTTTTCTTTATCGTGCGCTCAGCACGCCCAGCTGGGTTCATGCTTTGGTGAACACGACGCTTACCGTCTGTAAAGAAAACAACACCAACGCTCTCCCTCTTATCTCAACGGGACAAAATTCACAGAGAATGTATAGAAAGACTTGCTTGACAAAAAGAGCTTCTCCGAGAGTTAACACGACTCCTATTGGCTGAGTTAGTCACGTGTAAATTTGTGTAAAATCGATAGAAATAAGAGGCGAAGCTTCGAAAAAGAAAGGCTATTACTCCTCGCATTTTCAATATTTCTCTACGAAAATTACAGAGAATAAATTATAGGGTTTCCTTGATCGAATGAGCCATAGCTGAGGTCTCTACCATTACGCATTGCGGAGAAATCGTTTTTTAGATTTGCACCCATTTATGTGCAACGTGGGATACCATGTTTTCCCACCAACTCGCGATATATGGCGAGTTGGGCCAGAAAGAGTTAAGTGGGTTTTGGATAGATGATCAGCATAAAGCTTGTGCAGGGATGAGGCCCGCATTTTGAAACTAGACAAACAAATGCATTATGCATGCTAAAACTACATGGACATGAGTGTATAGTTTACATATATTGGCCCAAAATTATGTTGGGACATGTTTATGTTGCTGATATGGTTCAGCAAGCTTTAGCCATTTTATTTGATTTATGAACAATCAATAACAAATAAAAAAATAAACTGAAATCAAATTACTCTGTGTGGCGCTTCGTCTAACATTTTTTGCTCTTTGGTTTGAGCGGCAACGCTTTTATCCGGTTGTTTGATGACATTTTGGAAAGTTTGGCGGGCAACCTTCATGTTTCCTTTAGCCTGGAATATATTTTTGTGTTAATTATTGGGGACCTTTGTTATGTGTTTGCATTTAAATTCAAGTCACCTTTTTCTTGAACTGCATAAAAAGCTCATTTCCTCCTTTCTGTGAATAAATGGAATATTTGTTAAAAGTTTGGAAATTAATTAATTTAATTTTCCAATAATTAAATTGAAAAACTGATTAAAATATGTAAAATAAAGAAACGTCCATGCATTATGCATTGGATATAATGGGTTGAATAAATACTAATAAATGCAGCATTGTTTGTTGTTCCCACACTTACTAAAAATTCAGTTATAGCAAAAAATACATTTCAAGAATCAAATAATCTAGAAAATTAGGTTTTCCAAAAAAAACATAAAATGTGGATAACATAGTTGCATGCCTTTGCAGAGATGAGCCATTCTTTATACGTTTCCCTGTTGTTGCCCTTTGCAGCATCAATAACATTGACTTCATTTTCGAAATGATCACGGAAGCCAACTCCTCCATTAAGCATCTCCAACCGGCCATCCACAAACTGCTTGAAGCTTTGAAGCTGCATCAACGTCTTTGCGTACTCTCTACCAGTTGACGTTCTGAAAAGACAAGATAAGAAATAAAAATACTTGTTGGTTTTTGTTTTCATCATAGGATTTATGGACATATATATATAGTAATCACCCTTTTATTTAATGATACAACTGATAATATGAAATTGCTTTAACTCTAGCTAAATAGAAAGCAATTTTATTGTGTTTCTTTTAATATTGAACCATACAATTGTATTTCAGTTCAACCCTAATTTGTTGCCAATGATAGTCAACCAAGGACACTACATTGCAAAAATCAGCCACTAAATCGCTTTGTTTTCAGTTACCACTGTCATTCTTCGTTTTCAATCTGCTATAGCAGCAGACTAGGTGGATGGACTTTACCTTTTGAGTGTCAACCAGATGCTAACCAACACTAGTCCAAATGAACATTTGTAAAGCAAAACAAGGCGGGTTAATATTTGATCTATTGCCTACCAAAATGATAAATGTCTGGCTCGTTTGTGTGACTGGGGGGGGGGGGGGGGGAGGGGGCATATTAAAGTCAAACCAGGAAATGGAAAAAAAAAAATTTGTTACTTTGTTTGGATAAAATGTGGAATGATAAGATTTAAGCTATGCAAATTGGCTTCTAGAAAGATAAAAGAGCCAGTTTAAATAAAAATAAAGACTAAAGTAAGAATTATTTTTAAATGAAAATACAATGGTTAAAGTCAGTGGTGGAAAACCAGAAACTCGACCCCAAATAGCCGAATGAACCTCTGATATTGTGATGTTATTTCCTTGTTACTACACATTAGTCATGCAATGTGTCAAAAGCAAGCTTCTGAGATGTTGAGTTCTATCTGTACATAAAATATAACTTGACTGCTGCACTACTCCATTCTCGGCAAGTTCATTTACAATAAACCGTAAAACCACTAATTCCTATACCTGTTTAAGCAGTAAGCAAGAATGGGACAGAACTCCTGATTTTATACAATGAAATCATAAATTTGTTTTTATGACTAGCGTAGAGCCTTGTGTTTAACAACCCTGTCTTGAAATGGACAATACAATCTATGTCAATAAGATAACAAAATGTGTTATGTCACCTTTGGATTATATCAAAATATAATACAATTCGCTTGAATCTTATAGAAAGAGAATAAACAGTATTTAGTCTAGTAAAGATACATCTTCATTAACTGTATGAAAGAGGGTCAAAAACTTCATGAATCTAAAAAGGCACCATATCAAATATAATCTATTTGGATAAGAATTGAGAAGCTGTTAAGCTAAAGATTGTGTAAAGCGAAACTGGTTTTCAAGTATGACACTGGCCTTGTCTAATATTATTCTTTAAGCTTTGTTAAATATTTATTTCTAACAATGTGTCATAAAAACACAAGAGGATGGCTGAATTCATTGTTATAATTCACAACTTACTTAAATGATTCAATGAAAAGATCATCGTCAAACACAATCGCCTCTCCAGGTCGAAACTTTAAACCGTCTCGATAGCCTCCGATCAGCCTGGCCTGTGCACGGAGAAATGCCATGGCAAGATTCGTGCCGACGACAATTGTTGTTTTTCGTAGCAATGATTTTAAAAATGAAATCTGGAAAATACAAGTGAGTAAAATCTTTGTAGAAAAAGATAAAAGCTTCGGTGACTCTACAAAATTAATTACCAATTTGAGAGTTTCACTGTCATGCAAGTTTTCAGTCATTTTCAACCACATCTATGTATATGTTTAATTGTTCAATATATGTTTTTCAGTGACAAAACCACTGGACATGATACTCACATTGCTTATATTACTAGTTTGCTGGTACAAAAAGTTTGCTGGTACAAAACTATGTTGTATACCAGTACTGTAAAAATGGCTACACTAGTTACTGGAAAGAAACATTACAACCCAATGCTACAAAAGAAACATCAGTGAATATATAGTATGGGGGTTGTCTAGTGTGGGTTAAAAAAAGTAAAAAATGTAACTTTATTTTGCTTAATTTTGATTTTTGATTTTTCAGCATTTTTATGCTGTTGTTTTAAGTACTATAATACCCTAATCTACAGCGCAAAAATACATTTACATCTAAAGAGCATGCAAACTATGCAAAAGGTATTTCTCAATTAGCCTTATAATATTTATTTGGTTAATTACAAAATAGGCTGATCTTATAACTATATATAAGAGAAAATGTTATGACTTTAAATTTCATCATCAATCTCCAAAAGCACTTTGGGGAAATCCTTATATGGTGTATTCTAATACAACTCACAATAAAGGACTTAACAAATGATTTTATATTATATTTCGAAAATTATCCCTTCTATACAAAATATATTAAAATGCCTGACATAGTTTGGCTATTTAATTAATGGAAGAAAAAACAAACAAAATCCAAACACCCGGAAGTGAAGCCATAATTCGAAAACCTTTTAGTAGCTTCTTATAATATGAAATGTTTTGATATATTTTGTGTTAGTTTAATTAGGAAAAGTATGGTGAATTCTTTCTAAATCAAACATGGAAATTTATCAAAGATGTGATTGTGTTACTAATTAGTTCGTTGTCATAACACTCGAGGGATTTTATCTGTATGATAAAACTGGTTTTACCATCTAAAATTTTGACAGTTTATTCTGTGATTGATTTATCAAATACTTCCTGTAGTTCTGAATCACATTTCATGAGTAGAAATTGCGTGTCCGTATGACATCACAAGGCTTCCAGTGGTTGGCAAGTGTGAAAATGAATAACATTAAGGCAAACTTACTACATCGTTGGGCATGTTATCCATGTCATTGTGAATACTTTCTATTTCCTCCTTGTCAATATCAGCTACTATTATGTCACAATCCGTTGCGATCATATCACGAACTTTTGGCATCAAAGAAGAGTGCACGCCCACTAAATATGGCATTGGAGCGCTGGAAAAAATATCCTTTTTGGGTAGTTCTACTTTGAAATAAGTATTTAAAAAAAACATAAAAAGTGCGAGTTTGCAAAGAATAACATTCTGTAAAAGTGATTATAGATTTTGGAAATATTATTACTTTGATCTCTAACCTAATTTTTTTCTAATTTCAAGCTTATAAGAAACATCTGGGCTGAGCACAGTACTTTTTAATATTATAATCACTTAGGTAAATACATTACTGTACTTACAGACAATAATCCAGTAAATGTGCAGGCATAACAGGAATAAAGATATGTTGCCAGTGTAGAGGTCGTAATAATGCTTCAGCTCCATGAACACATGAGGTCAGCTGTACACAAATTTTCAAGTAAAATTTTTAATACCAACCTACTGCACAGAAATGTATATTTTTGTATAAAGTTAAACACTATGAAATGGGTAAAACATGCATTTAATGTTAATATTAAGTATGGGTTAGGTAAATATTTTATACAAAACTTTTTATACCGGTATTCAATTCAACTAAACCCAGACACCCAGAAGTGAAACCATAATTCAAAAACTTTCTATTAGCTTCTAATCATATGTAGGAAAATGTTTTGCTGTATTTTAGGTTAGTTTAATTGGCGAAAGATTTTTTTTTCCAAATCAAACAAAAAATTCCTAATTCTCAAAGCTATTCAACCCGAAGTAATGGATAGTGGGCATAACTGATTTTTGGCCAGTCCCAGTTAGAGCACAGGAAGACAAATGCAAACTCTACTTACCGTGCTTAGATTTGATGAAGTAAATAATACTCTGCGTTCAAACATCAAACTTGTGAACATATCCATCATAAACCCAGTGTTAACATTCGAGTAATACTCAGACAAGTTTCGCTGTGGTAGAAAACAACAAAAAAGTGTCTTAAGGTTAAGACTACAAGTATAAACTTTTTCACATTCACATGTTACTCACGTTTTCTGGAATTGATGGGAGAGAAGAGAAATCAGGAGGAGACAACACCAAACTCTGGATAGTGATCAGAGATATTGAATTATCATTGAATTTTTATCAATCAGTTGAAATAACTTGAAAAATCTATTAACTGTTCCCAATTTTTTGTCTATCAC
The DNA here is from genome assembly GCA_000149265.1 of Ciona savignyi. Taxonomy (NCBI): domain Eukaryota; kingdom Metazoa; phylum Chordata; class Ascidiacea; order Phlebobranchia; family Cionidae; genus Ciona; species Ciona savignyi. The sequence goes on from CH002840.1 coordinate 1,068,015, forward strand.
AAGTTAATTTAAATAATGTATGTGCATGACATTAGAAGTGGTTATTTATACTTGGCTATGACTAATCATGATAATAATAAAACAGCTCTCTGAGGAAAACTCATAGGCCTAGTCAAGTATGGGCTATAACAAATTTGTAAAATATGAAAAAAGTTTTATCACTTTAAATTAAAGAATCATTTTATTAAATTAGTAACACAATAAAGTAACTAACCGTGTTTAACCGAAAGGTTTGTTGTGCTGTGGGTATAGGTTCATTATAAAGGTTATGAAGCATTGTGAGTTGCACATCACTTTGCTGATCGCTGAGCTCGTGGACAAAGTTCACATACTTTTGTAAAAGATTTCAAACCACGGCATGAAACTGAAATATATATTTTAAAGTTAAAGTATATTAATACTAAATTCGCTTATATTAATACTAATACAATAAACACAAAAGGATCTGAAATATAAGGATTTAAAATACCAGTAAAGCAAATTGGTTTAGGCATGATTGTGCAAGTTTGTCAGGTGGAACTTATTTATCCCGTTGTATGGTGTTACTTGTTTGAATGTGGTGTTACACAGCCAAGATTGGTAAGAAACTTAATACATATCGTCAGTCATGTGTAATACTTTGCCTTATCAATACAAACTAAGCTAGTCAAAAAGTTAAAGGAAGTTAGTTAATAATATGCAAATTTCACATTTTTCTTTGCCCGTTTCTAATTATTTAAAAGAACAAACCGATGTTATAATATTGACAATGTGCAGGCAAAACAGTTTTCTAAAGTCAAGTTTTTAGTAGAAAATATTTTTGGGAAAATATTTTTCCCTAAATATATATATAATCAATTTATAGTTTTCTTAGTTACACACCATATAGTATTGCTGTTAAAAGTTATACGATCCACCCAATAAACTTTGGTACTTAAAGTGCACTTTCGGCATATAAAGAGCCTAAGTGTCTCTTTAAGTAGGTTCAAGTCAATATAATAGCCTGTGTTATTTAAAAATTATAAAAATACTCAGTTTTAAGTATAACAAATATGAATCTTTTTAAAAATAAAGGGCACTAAATAATTTAAAGTAAATACTTTTGCTGCAGAAAAATATATATATAGCATATAGAAACATGTATTGACACCGTTTTTTTACACTTACTAGTAAAGTTAAGACATTGGTTATAAAATAGTTAACGGATAGGGTAGAAGACATTTACATTCATTATCGATATTACTGTATCGTGCTATAAAAACCCTACTTTATTAAACTCAAATATTTAAAAATGTATTTAAATTTAAAAATTGATTAAGTAAACTATATACTTGTATTCATTTATAACTTACCTTAATAAACAATAACATTTCGTGGCATTATTAGTTAGTTTGCAGAAACCAAATCGGTGTTTTCCTTCAATGTCAGTTAAAATAAATGTGTAATGGTACGCATTCTTCTCTAGTGAAGTTCTAAACAAAATGTTTAAAATAATTTCCTGGAATATTGTACCATAATAGTAACACCGCTAAATAATTATAGGACCTTACGACCCCTAAGCACTTAAATTAGAATGTTGCAAGGCTGGTAGGTCTACTAGTGTTAAATGTTGTAAAGTGGCAAAACTTAAATCTTACAGTTAAAAAGTGTTCAGGTAACAGCAAAGTTGTAAACAGCTAACATTATAAACAAATGACACTTGACTATATAATTACCAAAATTATATATATTTGAATATAGCTTCACATTAACAGATTTAAATACATGGCTTTTCATTTATACATATTTACATACAGGGCTTTTTATTTATATGCAACTTGGATATTATTAGACATGACCTTGGCTTGGCATACACAAAGGACAAGGGTTTATGATAATAATCGAATAAGTATCAACTTACCCAGCTTCAGAATGAAATGGAAAACAAAACAAAATTGATTGTTGAATGACTTCCTGCAAAGAAAGTACACAGCTTTTAAAAAAAATTCTAAAAAGTTTACTTTTAGAAATATAAATTTTTTACTGCAGTTATGGTGTGGCCATTTTGACCTGGGGTACCTTCACAATAATGCAGTTTGTTACAGGGTTGTATAGCATCAGGATTACTATTGCCTGTTATTATGCCAACAATGTTTTATAGGGCTCCATGTCGCATGTACAATGTCATACCGTGAATTTATGTTACACAAGTCAAATGCACTGCACATAGTATGACTTCCATTGGGCATTATAATGAGCATGCACTCAATGCGTATATGGTTAGTTTAAATTGATAAATATTTGTGTCAATTTTGTGCATATTTTAATTATTAAATAGTTTAATACAAACAAATCTAAAATTGTATGATTTATGCCTACCAATTAGTAAAAAATTGAACAATTTAAACAATACTACCAAACATTAATGTTAGTTAAAAACATATAATGGGCTGATTGCACTCGCTACTTAATGTCTGCTTTTTTCTCTTACTATCACTTACTCATTCGCGAAGTGTGCAGACGTGTTTTTTAAATTGATACAAGTAAACATGTCGGAACTCTGAGCCCATGGTAACAACAAGCGCTAATGCCCGCATGATCAGCGGTTACCACTGGACACAAGAGAAATGTTTTGTGTTAGGTTAACAAATACTGTAGCATCTGTTAATCTTTATAATTTTAAAACATTTCAATACCAAAACTTTTTTTTTAACTTAAAGCGGATCAATGATGAATTCAAGTTTTGAATGTGAGGTTATACCAAGCTATAATATTCCTAGTCTACGATCCAATAGTCGATTAGCAGAGTCCAGAGTGATTGTTATTTTCTTGGCATTTCATGCAAAAAATGTAAAGTTATGAGCAATTATAATAAATATGTGTGACAATCCAGCAAGACTGTATACCGGTTAACGTTAAAAACTGTTTTATTACTTTATTGGTTTTTCTCCTTGCGGTTTGACATGAACACAAGTGGTTAAGTGGATAATGAGAATAGAGACCAAAAGTGTTTTTTATTTTTGTCCTTATTTTGTAATTCTGCTCGCATATTTTGCCTGTGTATTTTACATGCCCTTTGGTTTAATTTGTATTTTCACAATTTTCATTTTTTTTAGTGCAAACAAAAATAATCATAATTATACGGTGTAAGCAATATTTCTTGGGGCGTATTTCATATTTAAAATTGCGGCAACACATGTTATAGGCATGGTAGTTTTTGTTGTGCAGTGTTTGACATTATCACTGAAAATGTGAGAAACAACCTACAAATTAAAGCTTTGGGGGATAATGTTAACCAGTGTGATTTTGGAAAAATATAGGAAGAAGTGTTTCTGCAAATGATTGCAACACAAGTTTAGCCCAACCCTAGTCATCTGGGTGTCTAAAGTAACAATAGCTTACAGTTAAATACCGGTTCATCTACATATCCAGTGCAATGTGTGGGCAGCAAGTCGGCTTTGTGTGGGCACATATGGGCAGTGTGTTTGTAGTGCAGGCAATGAATAGGCGATATGTGGGCTGGGTGGACAGTATGATCATTGTCCGCAGTGAAGACAGCGTAGGCAATGTGTAGGCAGTGTTGGCAGTGTGGGCAGTGTCGGCAATCTGTTGGTAGTGTGGTCAGTGTGTAGGTTGTGGTTTGCAGTGTCAATGTGTGCTCAGTGTGTAGGCAGTTTGTTGGCAGTGTGTTGGCACTAATGCATGCGCGGGCAGTGCATAGGCAGTGTTTACAGTGTCGGCAATGTGCGGGCAGTGTGTAGGCAGTATGTTAGCAGTGTGTTGACACTAATGCATGCGTGGGCAGTGTTGCGAGTGTCGGTAATGTGTGGTCAGTGTGTAGGCAGTGTGAGCACAGTTTAGGCATTGTTGGCAATGTGTGGGCAGTGTGTAGGAAGTGTGTTGGCAGTGTATAGGCATTATTTGCAGTGTGAGCAATGTGTGCTCAGTATGTGGGCAGTTTGTTGGCACTGTGTAGACAGTGTGTGGGCACTGTGTGGTCATCGTGTTGGCAGTGTATTAGCAGTGTGGGGGAAGTGTGATTGTCCCAAATGTCAATTTTTACGATTATGCTAAACTTCACTTTGTGAAGTCAACCATGAGCCCTGCCCACACTAGCTATTAAGAGTCACCTGTAAATACAGTAAAATAATATACAAGTTACAGAAGTACTATGAAGCTACCGTGTACCAGAAAATTTGAAAAACTTAAAATTCAAATTTACATATCTATCATAGAATACTAACCTTGTCATTGAAATCATTAGGAAAGATAAATTCTGTTTTTGGACCTGCGTGGTATATAATCAATCAACCAACAGAGAAGTAGAATTTAAGTTGTACAGCTTTTACTATAAGTTATTGAGCACAATAAAATTCCGATATTGGGATTTAAATATGTTATGGTGGCTGGATAATCAAATGATATTTGCAACATTAGCAACTCTTATATACCAGTAAACATCTAGTAATTTATTATTTTTTTGGAATACAAACAGCGGTACTGAAAAAAGACGATAGCACTGTGTTTCTACAAATCGTCCAGCAAAACACCTAAGAGCTAATTAGAGATCAAAATATCAGCATAATGGTAAACAGGTAGAAGAAATAATCATGTATGGGAAATAAACAAGAGAAGATCTTTTTTTGAATGATAAGGCTGGCATTGCTATGTGGACATTTTTTCAGCACTGGCTGACGGTGACACTTTTACTTAGAACAAATATATGGATGTAGCTAGACAAAAAACACCTCCCGATTCTTAAAAAAACAGCTTAATTTTCAACTTTGATAATCCTTTATAAGCAATTTTGCAAGATGAAAATTTATATTGTATAAAAGTTCAGTCAAAAGCAATCTCCAGAATACCTCTACATTAAAAGCTATTTTACCATTTTCACCAGTTGAAGGCCGATTGACAATCATAAAACAATCGAATATCTTTGTGACATCATCCCTGAAAATATTTATGTTTAAAACACCATTTTTCACGATGTTAGTCACTGATAAGAGGAGATACAATACAACTTTAATTTTTTTTTTCGCTGCAGCGTTTACCACCAACAATTTGAAAATACATGTCATATATATATATATATTTATATATACCAAAACAAATATGGCGTTAACTTAAAATTCAACAATTAACAAAAAACAATTCTTAGCAAACATTGCTTAAACCCCTTGGTCTAACAATTAGCACAATAATAAACTAAAAGATTAGTAGTCTGACATGAACTTTGGGTTCCCAAATAGTCTGATAAACAGGACTATTCTAATTTTACATTGTACCTTAGCCTTGATCCTAATGCATTTTCAGAAGGTTGTTTATCCTTTGCCATGCCCAGATAATCTTTGGGGTAACAAAAATATTGTAGAGGATGCTATCATATAATTGTGCATCAGTAGGTATTCTGATTAATCTGTACAGTTAATGCGATAAACCTTTAAACCTGTGTAAAGCAACACATATATTTAATAAAGCAAATGTATCAATGCTTCATTAATCCTATTCACCAGTAAAACTAAGAACCTGTCTACACTAATTGGGATATTACATTCATGTTGGTTTGTAGAATAATAAAACGCAGAGCTAATACAATGTTGAATATGATATTTAACATGGCGGGCTTCTTTTTTACCAGCGAAAGACAAAAGTAGTCATCGAGTCAGATGTCCCAGAAAATATAGACTAGTAGTTTTGTTGAGCCCAATAATCTACTGGGATCAGGCAATTTCTGCTAAATGCAGCCTACACATGATCACAACCGACTTGTAAACAATATGAAAAAATAGCTTCGATATAATAACTAGCTTAGCACAACACTAAAAAGAAGGGAAAGGGAAGGAGGAAAACTGCTCACTAAAACTATGGAAACTATTTCTTAACCTACCCAAAACACTAATCTCAATCCCAGAACTAACCCTAACTCTAACCCTGACTTTAAAATTTACTCTAAAGCCTTAATCTTTAGTTTAGTTAGCAGTTTCCCCCTAGGCTTTTAACTGAATGAAACAAAAGTTCAGAGATTGAAACTATACACTAACAGAAAGGTTAAGCCACTAGAAAGTAATGTACAGAAAAGTAATATAGCCTGAACTGCCTAATCTGATAAAATGGTAGAAGATTTGACAATAACTTCCTAATTGCCGAGGTTTTCCGGTAGCGTTATTTTAGAACACTAAAATAATATAGAAGACTCTACCGTTGTTTGTTTTCATGACACTTTAACTGGTCATGCATGAGTAAAAACGTCCGATAGATATTACTGACAACGCTCAGAATAAAGATAATAATGTTTATCCCAGATGATTAGGAAAACGCCAAGGGCGTTATTACACGAAGATTTGTCAGATTACCTTGCACATAATGTGAGGGGACGTTCTCACATGGGTAATCTTCAGATTACATCGCGCCCACCAGAAGGTTACTAAAGCTATTACAATGTAGTTTAATTTTTGGTTAATGTATCATTTTCATATTTTAATGAGTCAGAAAAAGAATATATACAGGGTCAGATAACTCGTGAGGAAATTCTGAGTGTTGTGGTGATATTTTGGGATTTCCAAGTAACTCCCTGTCCCTGTGGTGAAATGTTTATAAATCTAACACGATTATTCTTATTTTTACTGCACATGGAAAAGAAGTTTGGTTTGGTAACAATGAAAACTAGGTGGTTATGCTTGGAGAAACTAAACTATAGCATTCGGGTTGAAACTTTTTGGAATGTTGGATAATATGGACCTGACGTGCACATAGCTGGCAATAACATATATTGTGTAATGAACATGGATAATAAGATCGGATTGTTACCTCAGGTACCCATGTGTGTATGCTTGCACATACTCGGTGCATAAAATACAAATTGTAGTAAGGTAGCCTACTCTACTTGCAATCAGCTGAAGTGTTGATGACACTAACAGGAATATACTTGAGCGCAGGTGGCAGCTAAACTCATACGAACTCCTTTGATTTATGATACCATAGGAGTGACCCTATCACACCCAAACAAATATGAACGTTAGCCATTAAGGTCATTTATTCCTTTTCCTTCTAGTTCGCGAATTAACAGTAGTCCAACCATCATCTTGCGTACATTCGGGTAATACAGTTTCACTACTCACTGCCTTTTCATTAATAGGCAATTCAGGTGCAGTACCATTTGGACTACAAATCGTCATACTTTCTAATATCTTGTTCGCTTCTTCATCAGGTATCTGGGAAATTCAAGCAAATATCTTATTATCTGTGGTGGACATACTGGTAATTAAAAATATCCATGTGCTAGTCACATATGGGTTAAATCAAGTGGAAAGTAGAGAATTATTGAATTTAACGGACTTAATTTTCTTTAATATGCTTTCAATGTTTTAAACATGGGCACATGGTCCATATTTTAATTTTGTTTAGAACAAAATGAGTAATCAAACCCAAAGGCAGCAAGATTAGCATATTACAATACAAATGGCAGGAAAATGGTGATTTCCAAACTGGGATAATTTATTTCCCATCAGTAACATTACAACATCTTATTTAACCTTTGGTCTGCTACATTAATTTACCATAAGAATTTTAGATAAACAGTGTTGTTTCTCAGAGAGAAAAATTACAACATCTAGGAGCAGATAAGTTTGTTGGGTGGTTTATGAGACTACAGTTAAAATTAACATATACAGGCTCTAACACACCCTCTTATTAAATCCTGATAAAAACAATAAAATGTTTATGAATGGACTAACCTGATCATTATGTTTAATATCCCCAGCGACACACTCCCCCAGGTTCACACATTGCAATTTTATTAGTCTTTCTTTCATATGATTATGTTTGCCTTCTATCCAATAGCGATAAAGTTTACAGATTTCTTGAGATATAACTTTGCTGCCTTCATCCTCACACAATGTGTTGAACTCTGTGGCCATTATCTCATCAATGAAATCCTCCAATTCCCAAGATTCAATATCATCTGTTGAAAGGTTACCGGTATTTATTATTGCAGACGACTATTGCTAGTTAGTCAAACAACTTAACATACCACAATAAACTGTGATTGTTAAATATAAGGTGATGCATGTTTAATAGATAGTATTTAAGAAAAGAGAAAATTCTTTAATTACTTAAATTTGATAACATTATGTTTATGACTGTGCATAAACCTAGATTCTAAAAATGGTTGACAGAACAGAAAAAATAATTTCTAGTTAGTTGTTTTTCAGAAATTACTTTGTTAGAAAATCTAAATCTGTTCCATTGAAAATTGGTTTGTATTAAAGAGTGATCTACTTAACTAACAATGGAGGTAAATTATGTGTCTATGAAAAATCATGTAAGTTATGTACCTTATCATTTTGAATAAAGACTATGAAAAAAGAAAAAAGGTAACCAATTTTCAGGCCAGTGTAACATTATGACAAAGTTCTTCTAGTAGTATGTTAAGTTTTCATGGTAGGGTAGAAAGTTTTTACCCGATGACTACTCTGATTAATCTACCATAATATCTTTATAGCCTACTATATGTAAAAGGCTAAATAAACTACATTAAACTGTATATTAAGAAAGAAAAAAATGTTTGCCAAGTACCATTTTCTTTAAAGAATGTTTCAATAACTCCAACAAGCCATTGGGCCTTTTCTCGACTATGTACACCTCCGAAACCATGTGCAATTGCTAACTGAAAAACAACAGATTGGTAAACAAAGTTAGTTTTACACTGCAAATAATCAATCTCTATTGTAGTATACATATGTTTTAGCTTACTGCATATATACTAACAGACTGTCCTTTTACTTATCTGCTGGACAATGGGTAATTTTGTCAATAACATGAGCGGGACGGGTTATATTATGATATTACCTGTCCCACTCAGGTTATAACTTGTCAAGCTCATTAAGTGACAAAAATACTTTTTCCCACTAGTAATATAATGTGTTGTCCCACAGGGCACAGATTAGTGAAACCCACAGATGAAATAAAAAAAACAGTTTGACCAAATATTATAGTGTAGCTTAAACAGAAAGCCTATAGATACCTGTAGTCCAGTCCAGCTTTTTAGTATTGCTTGTATGCTCTGATAAAATAACGAATGATCTTGATTATTTGACGTCATATTAATAGCACTAATTAATAGCACCTTCACTCAACGTTATATGTTTTAGGAAAATGAAACCATAAAAAGCATTGGTTTAACGGGGTTTTCCCTTTTTTGGGAAAACAGTCCCCAGCAGTAGCCTGTCCTTATTCGTTAAACGGACAGCAAAAATCACATAAAATCATTCCTACTAATCTAGCAATGAGCAAAAATATTATTAGGTATAATCAATTTATTTGTCACATCACATTCACATCAGTGACGATACGTATGTTGTAACATTACATATTAGTAAAAATGTTAAGCATAATTTGCTCTAATGTTATCTTCTTTGGACACATTTTTGCTTTACATTTAAAAAATATTTGGCTATAAATTGTGGGCCCACATTTGCAGTTGCGCGTTTAATCCAAATATATATATCAATTACACATTGCGTTTTTACAACCCAATCAACCTGGCCCAGACGGTGTCCGCTCGTCCAATGAAACAACCGACTAGATACAGACCAGTTTCGATCCCATACGAATCGCATAACACACACACTCAGGCAACCGGTCATATGCACAGGATTAAGACATTCAGAAAATTGAGAATATGGGTAGCCTATACCATGTTATACACAGCATAGCTTTTACATCAATCTATATCATGTACAATTTTGATATGTAATTAATTGTCCGTCCCGTTGGTCTAAAGGTTAAGTGCGTCGCCTTTCAATCGAAAAGTTGCAGTTTCGAAACTGGTCGCTAGCTAGTCGGTTGTGTCCTTGGGCAAAGCACTTTACGGACATTGCCTGAACCCAGCAGATTAATGGGTTCTACTGTTTACCATATACAACACACTGCAATCGCTCCGGTAACCCGACGATGGGCGCGAGGTGACCTGACGATTGCCCGCGTGTTAACCCCCTTGGTTATCCCATTCACGGGGTTAAAGAAGAACATTCTATCCTATCCAATCCTATCCTAATTTTTGGTCCCTACATAGCCTAGTTGTTGCCAATTTTGTCATCTAATGTAGCAATTTAATGATTCCAACATCGTGCTTCAATAGAAACTTACGTAAGTTCTCCTTTCAGTTTGACCATATTTTGCAGCGTACTTTGTTGATGTCTAGTGAATAATGCAAATGCGTGTATGACACTCTAAATTTTCGTAAATATAGCCTACACATCGTTGAGCGTGGAGCTATGTATCAACTGGTCTTTCTCGTCCCTTTTCCGGTTGTAGATTGTACAGAACATACTCTTGCTGTAGATTTGTGTATAACCCCCCCATTCGATAATATGTTGTTGGTAAAATTAGATAGGCCAATAACGCACGACATATTTCACTTTTAAAAATGTAAATGTTTAAAAGTGCTGAGATGAATTTTCGCGTCGCAGACAGAATCGGCAGATAATCATAACCGGAAGGCAGATAAGATTTATATACATATATATACTTATGTATAATTTATTAAAAATAAGTTAAAACCGAGTTTGATACATTTGTCACGATTCGTTGTAATATAAATGCTGGCCAGCTGACTGGAGTTTGTTACATTATACACGGTCTAAAAAACTTTACAATTGTCAACGAGCGCGAAAGCGTGTGAGTGAATCCGGCTTAACCGTAATAATGCTTGATTTAGGTTACACAGGTCTTGGGGGTAAAAATACATGTTGAACATTATTTTTTCGAAGTGTGGGTAAAATTGTTGATATTTTTACAAGAGATCCACAATATGTAAGGCCTTTAAATGATCACGCTGTCCATCGTAAATGGGACTTTGACGCAAGCAACCATCCATCGAAAGTTTTACGCCTTGTACTCGTTGATAGCAGAGTTGTTTGGTATGCTGGTGACTGCCTGCTGATCTAAAAAAAATATCATATATATTACAAAATCAACAGAATTAGATAAATTATTGTCGATTAAAGAGAGGCTTAATTTCCAAAAGGATAACCATCAAGAAAAAATAGCGGTTATTATGGTTTTGGTAGTTGATGGAATTTAGTAAAATTTGTTCTTAATATAAATAATAACAAGTAAAAATAGCAAAATATTAAAACATTTGCTCTCATTAAAACTCACATTACCTTTCGTTAGGAATAAATCGGACATAAAAAAAGGTTTTAAATTTTGCACCAGGTGCATTTCATGTTCTAACTACATAAGTAACAGAAAATACCTTGTAAAACATAGGTATAGTCTACCAAGGCATCAACTAAACAACCAAATGACGAAGAGAGGTTTAAAAGCAGGCAAATAGTTTCCAGCCACCAATAGGGTTTTCGGAATTCCACAATAAGTCCGTCACAATAAGGTATTGTTTCATATCGAATTGTTATTTCAATCGGCCGTGCTTCGGCACTTAAACGGCCCAACTTGCTGCGTATACAAAGTCGTTGCTTTGCATTACACCAAACCCAGATAAATCATCTTGACGAATACCGATCTGATTTGCTAACTTGATTTTATCACTTTATTTTATCGAAATTCTGCAATTTTGCTTTGCCATTTCTTTTTCTTTAATCTCAGCCAAAACTAATTATTTATATGAACGTAAACCATAATTAATAGAAAACCAATATACCTCTGACATTTCTTTCCGAATAAGTAGGTCTCGAGTTCATCATGGCTTGATCGTACTGCATCCTTCTTAGGTATCTTTCGTCATTTAAACTGAAATAATACTTAACGTTACTCTGATATCGACTTACTCTGGTGTCAATTTTTGTCATTATTTCTTGACAAAGTTCACGGTTAGTTTAACCGACATCACCACCATATGGCCACAAACCTGTTGCCTTTCCACATTTTCTTTACTATGGCTTTACTTGGTATCCAAACAAGTTCAATTCCGGCGAGAATGAAGCATATTGCACTGAGAACGTTCATATATCGTAGAAAAATTGTTTTTTCCTGAAAAGTGGATCTTGACATATTATTGTCTTTAGAGACATAAGGGTTGTTATATTGTTATAAAGAAAATGTTATAAACCTAGTTTATAAAGTTATAAAAATATGCTTAAAAAGGAAAAAAAGTTTAAACGTATTTTAAATATATAAGTTCATATTATTTCTAGAAGAAGAAGTGATTATAAATAACGGTGTGCCGTCCATTTGCGGATCTTTAAAGATATAGTAGAGTAAAATCTCGAAGATGAATTTAATGCTGATTTAATTGGGAACCATGTAAGAGAAATGGCGTTTACCCAAGGACGTGAAGTCCAGCATGGTACATGACTCCCGCCGATTACGTGAGAGGCACAGGCAATTTTGATTATATCACTGGTTCCTCGGCATCTGAAGAAGGCGGGAAATTCCATCCAGATAAATGGAACCGATGACGACACACATGCATCCGGATTGTCAAGAGTACACAGCGGATTCTACAACAAATAATACACATTTAACTTTGTCAATTCCCTTCAGGCATTTGCAATGGCGCAAAGTGCGGTGTACTACTCTACAAGGAATCATCATAGATTAATAAGCAAAGGGTAAGTATCTTTGCACATTTAAAAGTCAGATTTGTTTAATAATATAAAAATGGCACTATTGGTTATAAGCAGTGATGGGAGTAAAGAGGTTCGCATGGGTTCGGTCGATTAGACGTTTAAGGAAACCTGTTATTAGTAAGTACGATGCAAAAGAGCCTGTTCTTAAAATTTTGAATTCCATCACTGGTTATAAGTCTGCTGGATGTTTATCTTCTCCAAGTAGAGCCTCGGACCGCAATTGTCCTATTTTTTACCTGGTTTCTGTGATACAGTTCGTATCCCAGATAAATGAAAACTCCCTCTAAAACCATTTTCAATATTGTTGTAACATAGTAAGCGATGTGAATGGATCTGGTCACCGGTATCTGAATAGCAGCAGGTTTTATATCATCGGTAATAGGTTAGCGCGTAAAAAGTAATTTTACCTCTTCAATCGAGCCGCCGCTATAAATTCGTTTAGTTTTCACTTTTCCAACGATTTTCTTTCTTCTTTGAAAATTTCGCGCGTTTTTAACCATCTCGTGGTCGGAACGCTTATAATATGAAAATACATAAAGGTTATAGGTTTAATGTTTTTTATCTAAATAAATCTAAGCTTCGCAACACCACAATCATCAAATTATTCAATTTGGACAATCCAACTGAATCCACTGGTTCTATGAGGCGATGTTTTTAAAAACAGGGAAAACCATACAGAGCGGTGTGCTGATTGTCGTTTTACGATACGGCCGCCATTTGTAAATACTGGATTGCATATGATATGTCTGTTTAACCCGTGAATGGGAAAACCTGCAACCCTTTGTGAAATAAACCACCAAACAAATCGGTCTGCCGATTTTGAAATGCTCTATATGTAGTCAAGCTAATTGAGTATAAATATTATATTACCATAAGGTTGTCTGGGTCCTGTGCTTGTTCTTCCATGTTTTTTTCAGCAGATGTTAGTTTCTTTATTTGACCAGCCATGTAAGTGGAGAAAAAATGAAAGCAAACGGTGGGAGCCGTAATTGCCAAGAGCTGAAAAATTAAGAACGTTTCTGTTAGCGACACACGATGTTACATATTTTGTAGACATCAATTATTTAGTTTAGATTAAATGTATTGCCTATTCTATGATATAAAACAGCTGAAGTGTTTTCTTACTATTTTGAGTAACCCTTTCACCATTCTCATTTTTAGACCAAGTCACGGTGCGCGAACAATTTTAGCTGCAGTCTTCTGGCGAAGCCAGCATTTTTCAAGCTATTATAGCCTATTTCTATCGACTACACCAATCTAACAATGTATAAGAGTCACAACTTTATACCTGAAATGACCAAAATCGAAGATGCGACATCCGCGTGAAAGAATCAAAACAAACATTCTGACAGCCACCACTAGTCGTGCTACATTTGAAATTGCTTTGCTCATCGCCGAACGCTACAAATAGTACGGTCGTGTGAGCGACTGGTTAACTCGACTGATACATATGCCAACTATATAAAAAAGGTCTTAGAGACAAGCTCATCATGGGTGCGAACCATATAGCCCTTGTAAAAAATAAGAACGCTAATATGTTTTTCATTTGTCATTTTTATAATTAATCAATGGCTATTTTTTAAACATGTAATTTTTTGTCTAATGCCATGTATTTACAAGTTTCAATCTATACGTCAACGGCCACTTATTCTACGAAACTGTGTACATGGGTATAGCATTCATAGTTTCCAATACGTTGTCCAAAATTATTCTAACAAACTAGAGAAAGTCAACTATGGGCCAAAACCACCCCAATTGTTATAACCTATTTTAATTAAGCAAAATATTTGTTAAAGCAAAAACAACCTGGTTCCTTGGTTATCTAATTACTATTAGTGTACCTCATACAAAAAAGTGTATAATGTTTTTTTCTACAATAAGAAACTGATGGGTCTCCGAATTACCAATCCAAAATTAGTATCAGTGGTAACTGTTGCAATACAAAAAATCTAACACCTTTGTAAAGTCCCTTCCTGCTTTCGAACAAGTTGAGCTTACAGGTTTTTCAAGAAAAAAAATTAAGTATAACCTGCTACTTCACGTAATATTGTTTGAATGGATTATTAATATGTTTTATATTACGGTATGTAATGTGTATTTTTTAGTTTTTTTTATTCCTTTTTTATTATACGCATTTTGTGACAAAAGCCAGAAAATGTTATTTATGTTTTACAACCCGGGATAGTAAAAGGTCACGGCAAGTAGATTTTTACTTAGATGATTTTAAATCGATAGACTAAACCATCTAGGTTTCGGGCAGGAGTAAAATAAAAACACAAAATTATATAAAAAAAAGATGCAATAAGAGGAAATAATTTTGCGTACATTATTTCCTAAACATGTGTGACATATTGTTATCAAATGTACTGCATGATACTTGGATCGTGAATATAAATACTCTACCTGCGCCTCCCAAAGTCACAACAACGATGAGTCGAAAAATGAACACGAGAACATACCAGAGTTGACCGAACACAGTGCTGTATTTTGTAACCTGCGGTACAACTGATTTAGCAATGAACGGGTTGTAACTATTTAAGCCACGAATTTACCACTAATATATTTGCTAGAATACGAACCTGTTCAGTCAGTTTATCTAAAATCGACCACATTTTCTAAAAAATCTCGCTTTTGTGTAATTTCGCAAAAAATTCTATGAGCCTATTTGCCACTTTTAATCAACACTGATCCCGATGTATAACCAAATTTGTGTAAGCCATGCCATGCATTTCTTACGCAATCGCATCGTGTGATTACAGACATACATAACTCCTGTCACGATCTGCGCTAATAATTGCATTTCCATACAGGATGTGACGTATGAAATGACGCGACACTTATAGTTAAGAACTAGAAATAAAGGGTGTCAAATCACCCTACATATCTACATATTATGTTAGTATTTTGACGCAAAATTTACCAAAGAGACTAAACTTTGTTTTGAGAAATTATGTCGTTATTAAAGGATTTTTCGCATTAATTGCTATGCATTCAGTCGACTATAATTGGATATGTTACAATACGCTACATGCAGACACACACACCAAAGTCGATTTCGGCCGATATGAAGACTTGCTGAATATATTTCTACAGACAATTATAAGGTATCTTGTAATGAACAATGTCCAGCCGACTAACTTGGTGTATTAATACTTTTGTACTGCATGGCGGATTAGCTCGTCGGCTTGGTTTTTGGGCAAAAAAAAGGATAAATGGATAAATGGGTTCTACTACTTAACACACTGCAAATGACTCAGGCAGCCAGGCGATATTCCCTGGATGATTATACGCTATGTGCATTTTTCCATTTATAGTGATTAAAACTAGAAAGCCATTAGCTTTTTCCTAAAGTTAAGTCAGTTTAGCTCTAATTCCCGTATATTAATATTCACATGAAAATCCAAACACAAGACAACGGCGGAAGCGGAAAACAATGGGTTACCGGTGATTTCTTAATGTGTTTTTGAAAATAAAATACCTACCTTCAATTTTACAAATCAAATCTTAACGGTTATTCGAATTACAAAATCGAAACTGGTCGCTAGCTAGTCGGTAGTGTGACTTCGCACATTGCCTTGACCCATTGAATTAAGGGGTTCTACTTAAACTGAAGGAGCGTCTCAATCATACACACACAAACTTGACGGACGGTGGGTGCGGTTACCCGTGTAATAACGCTCTCTACGTATACGCATGATAATCTGACGATTACATGATTGGTAACTCTCACACATATTTCCCATCCGCGAGGATAAACATTATATTCTATCCTGGCCTATTAAAAGGATAACTAAAGATTTAACAACGAAAGCTGCTGAATGGTCATGTTCCCTTCATCCTTTTCACTATAGGTTTTGGGAGGCTTCACACACACACACAAGCTCGCGAGCTAGTTCAGAAACAAATTTCATTTTTACGGTATTTACCAATATAATTTTCTTTTTCCTCCTTGTATTTAATTCCACATCGGTTAATGGACTAACATTGTACCAAATATAATCTAAATTGAAGCAGTTTTTATTAGCGCAATGCTGAAAAGAAGTAAATCCCTGAAAAGGTTGATTTTCTTTTATACAGCTTTTGGGATTTTTTGGGGGGTTAATCATCCAAAATCCCAGTTTCTACATTATATAAGTTGTAATCCGATTCGACAACTCCTGGAGAAATATGAACGAAATTGTTATTGTGGAGTCGCTGCTGGTCAAGAAATAACAAGATAAATTCCCGGGAATCTTAGAATAAAGTGTTTAACAAATCCGGGGAATATGGACGAATAAACACAAAAATAAAAACATTAAATAAAATTACAATCTTTTATTTATTAAATAATAAAAATACAATTTTTTAGTGTGTTGGACTGTGGCACAATGGCCAGGTTGACGGTAGAAGGCTAAAAGGCTCAGTCGTCAAAAACTACTACAAAATAATAATCTCTGTGTTTTTATTTTTTTATAAAAGTTAACCTGCAAAACAACAGTCGTTAAGATTATAACATATGAATTATATTTTTTGTATCAGCGTAAAAACCCATGCACAAATTATTATGTCAAATTCACGAGTAATGTCAAGACGAACAATGTTGAATCTCTGTAGAAGAGCGCGTATGGGAGCGGGAGACCAATCATTGTGACGTAAAAAACCACGTGGTTTGGTTTGCAATAGCCTTCTTACTGCACTGATGGAATTTATAAAGGACTATCCCGCGTTCTATTGGTAATTTTTGAATTATTTCTGGTGTATAATGTGTTTTTATTATTATACCGTACATAAATTTCACATTAATATATATTATCTAGTGTCATCTTTTCTAACCTAAAAACTTCGTAAAGTTAGTCAATAGCAGGAATTTTTACGAATGCTGGTGATATAATTGTTACAGATCTCCAGTAGCCATTGTAATGCTGGGCGTTTTAATTCTCGGCCGCCTTGTTCCAGCGCCGCTATTGTTATTTGATCCTTTCAACAAAGTTTCCCTTTTGTGAAGTACCGTGTTAAAGCCAACAAGAAAGAAAATCTCTGGTCTTACCGGGGAGTGATGTTGGAATTGAATGTAAGGTAGAACATAACAGCGGTTTAAAGATAGTTTTAAAGAGTAATTAACTACGTAACGGATTTTTGAAATAAGGATTCGGCATGGCATTAAATGCTCCGAAGTATGGAAAAATATTTAATCTATCCCATTTTAAAACTAGTTTACCATTATTTATGTGAAAAGTATTTTATTTAATTAGTTGTTTGTCAGTTTTGTTGAGTCTTTGGTTAATTATTGCTCGAGCCGTAAGTAGCTATTGAACCTGCTAAATAAACATTATTGTAAATGAAAGGCATTAAGTGGACAATTGAACGAAAGCTTCTAAATGTAGACGAAGCGTACGGTTATTATGAGGAACGGGAATTTGACTTAGATTTATTAGTTTGACTATCAGCCAGCATTTTAATTAAGCCAATTTTCTTAATAATACGGGTCTAACACTCTAATTTACGTTTTTAGGAAAATGTTAGTAAGTATAAGATCAACCGAACATTCGATGTTCAATTGACGGTTTGAATTGCATCATTATGACCACACTTGTCACGTCACTGGATTCTGCTGTGACATCCCAAAACATCGGTTTTGTAAGCAAACTAAAGTTCGATTCGGAATCTGCCAGCATTAGACGAAGAAGCGATCTATTTTATCTGCCCGAAAAATCGCCGCGATATGACGTATGGAAACTACCGCCCCCAAATTTTAACCCGCAAGCATTCGAACCGGAGCCACTGCCACGGAATAGTCGGCAGGCCATACAACCATGGAGGTAACTATAAATTATCTCAATTAAATGTGGACTGGTACTTTACAATCAAATAGCACCTTTGGAATCGCTAGAATACCGAGTGTTCACAGTCGGATTGAGGGGTTCAGGGGTTAATTCAGCGTGTTTAGTATACGAGTAAGATATTATAGAATTACTTGATTACGGTCGTTTATAAACAAGTATAGCTCAGGTCGTTTTAGGGCTATATATGTAACTGTTTCACATGTGGATCAAAGCTTATTTGAGTTAAGGACAGAACATATCCAACTCTGCACTATTTTGTCCAGTATATATACAAATATCATAACAAAGGGTAATGAATCTTTTGTGGTCGTGGGTTGTAAATAAGCCCACTGTTCAAAGTAAAGTGCCGTTGTTGGGTTTTGTCCCTATTTAATTGTTTAAAGCATTAAATCATGTATACATTTAAAGATACGCTTCAAAAACGGGAAGCATTTCTGCTCCAGCCGCGGAAGTGAGGCGACGAAATGACAAACGAAAAAACGAATACTTCAATGAACTCGAACGTTCAAAGTTTAGTCCAAGATCAAAAAGTTGCGTAAGCACTGGCTTATCCGATCGCAAAGACATCCAGTTAAGATTTCGGATAATGGATCCATACGCGGCAAAAATCGACTTCGTACGTCGTGGAAAGTTTAAGGATGGGACTTACAACGACTTACGGCATCACGACTTTAGACAGGTAACTTCATGCATTTTTTCGTTATTTGCTATAAGAATCTGTGTGTCGACATAGCGGTGGTTTCCAACCTGTGAGACGCCTTCTATTAGTAACTAGTAGTATTCGCGAAACACTAATAATTAGTTGTAAGCGAAAGATACTTTTGGGTCATTCGTGAGTACATTATGTTTTTTTCCGTAAAACGTAGAGGTATAGGCGATGACAGAACGGGAGTTCCCCGAGTGGTAAGCGATGAGAAAAGTGGGAAACCACTGTTGTACGGGATAACTCTATCCATATTTACCTGTATGTTGCGACGAATACGGGCGTTAGGTCCATTATATATAGCACTTGGATAATTTCTGCGCTAAAGCATCTGGCCGAACGGTTATAAGCGCTGTTATATACTGTTATATGGCTGTTATATACTAAACCGCTTGCTATACTTAAACATTTACCTATACTGCCTCGTTGTACAAAAAAACAGTAATGTATATTTTGTATGTACCTTACTGCAGTTGATAATCTGTTATAACGGTTGTCGTACCCCTCCCGACTGATAAACATGAGTATCCTATATACTTTGGAAGAATGTAAATGCCTAGTCTCAGGACTATACCTTAGACCCGCCCATACTAATGTAAAAATCCTATACTTGCATACCATAAGGAATTAATGCAATTGCGCTATATGACTAACGTGTCCTCTATATTTATTTAGTTATATATCCATTTTCTTTAAAAAAACGTGTTTAACTACTCTTCGTTTTGCCAGTTTTTTAACTTGTTTCTGATGCCAAAGTGGATTTGCTTCGTTTGCAGTTATTCTTAATACTGTGTGAAAAAATGAATATATTAAAACTAAAGTAACTATAACACTTTTGAAAAGAAAACGAGCTTTCATGGTATTTTAAAGGACTATTAAGACTTTTTATTAACCACTGTTTGCATGATGGGTCGTAATCGAAATATCCATTTGCAGTATCCCAAGTTAAAATCGCTTGGTTTGCCTGAGTTCGTTACGAAATATCAAAGAGATACAAATGGAAACATGGCAAGGCATAGAGGACTCGGCACATGTAAGAATAACAAGTTGATTTTAACTATACCGAAAAAAACGAATCTTAAAACAAGTTACGCATGGGAATTTAGAACGACTTTTTCTGGTCAAGACGTTCGGACGACGATGGCCAGATGTCTGTTACCGTTCCCATACAACGATAGAAATCATAATCTGATTGATTCTATCAAATTAAAGGAACGTGTGATTGATACACAATATATGTTGTAATAGCTTCCGACGAGGAAGGATAGGATAATCATGTTTATCCTCGTGAATGCAAAAACCAAGGAATCTGAAACCCTTCAGCTAAAACGACGTACAAAACCACCAGGCTAATCAGAAAATCTGATGATTGCCCATGTCTTAACACACCCGGCGTTTTCCCACTTAAGGGATAAACATGAACAACCTAACCTGTAATCTGCATTGTGGAAATGAGTTTCGATGCACAATCTATTTCTTATAATAAGAACTTCTAAGCTTTTTATGTAATAATCTGACTTATAAAAATTTCTAATCGTATGGTAATAATCTGACTTAAGATTTAGTGCAAAGATTTTATTATAACACTCAATTACAGTGAGCGGAGGTGAATCGGCGGATGGATATTTACGAAACGTAGAAATTCGAACAAAGGCAGATTATGAAACACCAAGGTACCCTCAGTACGACCCGACACTCTTACACCCACGACTACCTTTTCCAAACAAAATTGCTGCTTACTCAGTGAGTATACTTTTCTCCCTTGTCCAATTCATATATTATACTATAAACTACAGGTCAGTCCGTCATATAGCGCAACCGCCAAACAAAAGTGGTCGAAACCAGCTGCTTGGTAGTTGGCTGTTCTAAGACAGGTCACTAAGCAGACATTGAATAAAAGTGGTGTAATAGGTCGAAATATAGTATTGTAGATCAATAGTCTTCGTCGTTTCAATATATTGTAATATATTTATTAACCGAGTGCGGGAACAACGTTTTTTTTGTATTTTTTTTGTATTTTATTTTTTTAAAGAGCTATTGCTTTACCAACTTCAAGGAATACCCCCAAAGATTTTATTTATCCTTATTTTTAACTATGACAAATTAAATCTTGCAGCGTCACCGGCGGACTGACAGATCCGCTAGGAGCGCATTTCTGGAGCGAGCGGAAGGAATGATGGAGAAAAGAGCTCGAGAAGTCAAAGCCTTTCGGGAACTACATGCTTCTAAAAAACGAACCAAAGAACTAAAAACTAACCCGTTTTTAAAACAACTACTGGAAGACGATTAGTTGAATTATTACCTTTAAAAGCTTGTATTTTACATCCCTTATACTTTAGGCCCATGCCATAACAGTTTCTTAATTTTATTTTCCCGATATGTGTCGATTTTGTGAAATTTAATTGTGAATTAATTTAAAGCTTTTATTGTGGTTGTTCTGGCACAATATTAAAATAAATAAAATACGGTATGATAAAATGTCGGCCCTTAATGCCTAAGTGTAATGCACTGCTTCTCAGTTTTAGCAGAACTCATTAATTCATTCAATTTTTCTTCTTCCAATGGGCACAGCATTGTCTAATAACGCTCCAACATTCCACTAAATCTGATTATAATGAAAACAGATTATAACGTCCCAAGGGAATTTTCCTGAATTTATCACCCGAAGTTTTGTTTTCTGCATATCTAGGCCATGTTTTCTAACAAAGGAAAAAGTTGCATCGCGATTTCCCTATCATTTTGGAAGATGACGGGGAGATATGCCATACCGGTGAAAAGTTTGCCGAAAAATATATTAAATAAAAATGACAAAACATTTTCGAATGGGACTCATATTAATGAACATTGTTTATTGGCACGACATCCATGAAACAAATCAATCCTAGCTTCCCCACAACGTGTAAACTGATAATCGTGGTGACGTCAGACAAGGATGTCGGCAAATATCGATTGAACTGGTCAACCGTAGCGAATGGTGGAAGACACAGCAAATTTTGCAGTAACCGAACTTACAACTTTAGAGTTAACCTAACTAGAACGATATAAAAACAAACATGATGTTAAATGTAAAGCAGAATACTGAACTATGTGTTTATTACTTAGAAAGTCCTTGTTAGTTAGAAAGTCCATGTAAGGAACTATAAAGAAAGGAAGCATAGTTCGTCGATAAGCTGTTTGATTATTGGGTCACAGTAGAAGCTCGAAAGTTAATTATGACGTTACGAATTTTGACTTTTATTAAACACCGGGTCGTTGCAAGTTGCGCTGTATTGCTTAATGACTGCATGGTGTTAGCGTTCATGTGATATAAATGTATTAAAGCAGTTTGTAGTGTAGCGAATCGTATAGTGGCAGTTCTCTTGCGTCTCACATTAAATACAAACTTGTATACTGTGCGCTACAGCGAGAAATGCGCCCGCGCATCAAATTAAGGACAATGAAGTACTCAGCAAAGCTCACTACTCAGCTTTCAACCAACCATCCGGATAGTCAGCACTAGACACGCCACTCCACAGTTTTATTTCAACAACTACAAATATTTTTAATAGCAGGTTTCCACACCATAAGAACTTCATTACATTTAGAACATCTCCGACGGAATACCTTGGTTGGTTAGTACGTCGCCCTTTAGCCGAATGGTTTTAGGTTCGAAAACTGATTACAGCTAGTCGGTTTTGTTCTTTTGTAATGCACTTAATGGACATTGCCAACGATAGCGGAATAGTGGCTCTACCAAAATTGAATAAACGTCTAAATTATACACAACACGCTACAATATCTTCATAACCGAAGGTTGGCGCGACGTAGCCTGGCGATTTTCCATGTGTAACCGCTCCTTGCGTTTTACTATTCTCGGGGTTAAACATGAATATCCTATTTTATCTTGGGATGTGTTTGACATCCATACTTTTTGACAAGTCCAAATATTTAATAAGGTCATTTTAGCCTACCCTAATGCAACATACACCACAGAAATAGCTTACAATATGCCGACATACAAGCTGTGTTACTTTAATACAAGGGGGCTGGGCGAAATGGCGAGACTGGTTTTCGCAGAAGCCGGCGTCGAATACATCGACGAAAGGATTGAGCAAGCAGATTGGCCAGCAAGAAAATCAGGTTTAAATTTGTCATTTTTAATGGTGTGTTATGTACTAACAACCTTATTCGCCCACCCACCAACATGTCCCCTAATTACCCGAGTACACACATAAACCCCTAATTACTTAGGATACACATAAACCCCTAATACCGCAGTCGACACATAAAGCCCTATAATTATCCCAGTACATACATAAATCCTTTATTCCCCAAGGACACCGGGTTTTCTCCCTAGTTATTCCAGGACACAGGGTTTTCTGCCTAGTTATCCCAGGACAAACATAAACCCCTAATCAACCCAGTAGACACATAAACGCCTTATTACCCATAACACACATAAACCGCTAATTACCCCCAGAAATGCCATTCGGAAAGATGCCAGTGTTGTATGTTGATGGTGAGCCGATAGCTCATAGTAGAGCATTGATCCGATACCTGGGCCGATCTTTCAACTTAATGGGAAGTTCGGACATGGATGCAGCAATTGTCGACATGTGGCTTGAAGTCATGTTTGAAGCTGTCATGCAATATCCATTCTCGGAGAAAGACGAAACAAAAAAGGTTTTGGTCTCTCATTCACTTATTCAGCTAGATTTTTCAGAACTTCTACATTCCATCGGGATGGACTAAATAAGTTGGTCCTAATACACCATTTACAGGCGGAGCTCATCGAAGCTATGTGGAACGATCATCTTCTGCCAAAGTTCACCAAACTGAATGAACAAATCTTAAAGTCAGGTGGACCATATATACTTGGAGAGGTAAGGATAATTAATACTGCGTTTCATCCTAACACCCTGGTATTTATAGAAACTCTCTGTGGCTGATGTTGCGGTGTTCTCGATAATCGAGCTCTCAATGAAATGGTTCCCCGGTAAAACATTGGATTCAGTTCCATTGCTGACGAAAATGAAGGAGTGTGTCAAGCAACGACCAAATGTTGCAGCGTGGCTGCAAAAACGACCCGAAGAAAAATAAATTTCCTTTTCTTGACGGATAACGCGCAAACGTGCAAATCACAAATGAAATTTAAAACGTTTAATAAAAGTAGCAATAAACAGAAATTTCGATTGGTTCATTTAATATAGACTCTAGCGATCAAAAAATGGCTATGTGTTGATAACAAGCATGCATGGTGTTAGATGGCAACCTGTAATCGTTATAGTCATCACTTGGTGCGTTAGAATCGGAATCTGACGAGTCATTACTGTCATCATCAGTCTGTCCAAGTTTGGTTTAACCCTTTAAAAACGATAAGACCAAATTTGGCTTTTTTGACATGTGGTCATTCAAAATGATAAATCTCCAGAATTTCTTGTCCAAACTGCTAAACTTTGGTCTCTTTGGAAAGCTATATGATATATCTTTTGAAAACAGCAAAATTAAACATAACTTTGCATTTAAAATTTTTAAGTAAACTTTAGTTGAATTTTATGACTTTTTTGGACTAATTCTGAGGGAAAAGTCTCGTAAAAAAACGTTTTTTTTAATACTATGCTCAAAATGTTCGTTTTATTTAATGTCTCTATGACAGTAGAATCAGTTTCGCTTCTCGGGATGTCCCAGATGTGATCTTACCTGTTTTTTTTACATTTTTGGGGTAGTTTTGAGTATCTTTACGGTTATAGTCTGCAATTTGGTTCAAACACTTCATTTATAGTTTATTTCAAAGAAAAGTAGTAAGAAATCTCAATGTGTACTTGATAATAATCTAAATTCATAATGTAACATGTTTTATAAAAGAAAAACAAAAAAAAACTTTGGCATAGGTAGACCTATAACATGAAATTAGTGACGTAATCTTATTTTGATGACGTCATCAAATCAAAATTATAATATAATTAT
>CH002840.1:1093136-1115238 GCA_000149265.1 Ciona savignyi
GAAAGCTGAACTGTGATTGGTTGAGGTGCTGAAGCGTTTACATTTGAACCAATCAAATTCAATCACCTGTGAAAAATGAAAGGAAAAAACACATTTAAAAATGCACAGTTATCGTCGGATTACTTTTAAGGAAATCTGTGTGTTAAAGAATTTATAAAGCTTGATATCGTGGTATAAGCCCCACAGTCAAGTTCTCAATGATATTCGGAGTGTTTGTATTTTCACATTTTTTAACCCTGTGAATGTCACACCTGTGGGCAATCGTCAAATTACATGATTCAGACATTTCTTTACATTCAGTAAAACCCACTATTCCACTCGGTTTATGTTATGTCTGCTTGCCAAGCCTCAGCCCTCGTGCCCACCGTCGGGTTACCACAGCTATTAAGTGTGTTGTGAAAAATTAAAACATTTCTTCAATTTGGTAAAACCCATTCATCAGCTAATTAAGTACCTTGCCCAAGGACACAACCTACTAGCTTGCAAACTGTTTCGAACCTGCAACCCTTTAATTGAAAGTCAATACACTAAACCACCAGACTAATTGATCGGACTAAACAAGAAGTAATATGATATAAACGAAGTTATCCAATATAAAACTCACTGGTTTGTATGTTATTTCCATGCTGTTGATGTTCCCTCCACCAGTGCCGAGAGCCGACCACTTGAGGGAGTAAGAGTCAGAGTTGGATCCGAGAGGAATGCTCTCGACGTTTACGACGTCCGGTTTCACTGTTATAGAAATCATATATAAATTGGGAACAGTGTTTTTTTTATATCAATGTTACCAAGACTATTATTTTAAACTTCTTTGGAAATATAAAATTTTTAAAACCTGGTTTTAAAACTTATTTTTTTAAATCTGTAAAGTGTGCCAAACCATAACTAATAACTATGTTGTTTTCTTGCTAAATGAAAAAAAATTACCGAGTATATAAATAAATGAAGACTGTTTAGACAGTGCCTGATACAGGATAGCTCTACCTCGGACAATATAAAATGTAAAGCATTGATTGTATTAGGATATGATATTCTTGTTTATATCCGTCAATGGGAAAACCGAGGGCATTAACACACGGCCAATCGTCAGATTACCTCGCGCCCACCGTCGGGTTACCAGAGCTATTGCAGTGTGTTATGTACAATTCGCACGTTCCTTTAATTTAGTAGAACACATTAATCCACTGGATTTATGCAATGTCCGTTAAGTGCCTTTCCCAAGGACACAACCGACTAGCTAGTGACCAGTTTCTAACCTTCAACCATTCGGCTGAAAGGAGAAATGCACTGACTAATCGGTCGGACTTATTTGTACTAAAACCATTGTATGTGGTACAAAAGCATATGGCTGAATCTCGGATTGCTACTGTTTAAGGCTAAAGGGTTAAGAGTTGGTTTGGCACGAATTTAAATTTGCTCATCTTTTTCTCAATTTTGTAAAATTCAATTTTTGTGAAATAGTTTTAGTACCAGGATATTTACTGTGAAAATACATGCAAAATAAATATACTTACAGACTGAACGATGATCCAAACAACATCAAGTCACGTGCAAAACATGCAAATTAATCAAAACATGCAGTTAGTTGGTGAAACTGGTTCTAATTTATAAAAACCTGCATGGTGGTATGTAGAAGCCTGGTATAAGGTAAATCAGGATAGTCACAATCATAGTTTTAAAGAATCTGTTAAACCAGGTTTAAGTTTTTCTGCATACCACCAGGCATTATACTTTAACCCTTTAAAAACGAAAAGACCAAATTTGGCTTTTTTGACATGTGGTCATTCAAAATGATAAATCTCCAGAATTTCTTGTCCAAACTGCTAAACTTTGGTCTCTTTGGAAAGATATATGATATATCTTTTGAAAACAGAAAAATTAAACATAACTTTGCATTTAAAATTTTTAAGTAAACTTTAGTTGAATTTTATGACTTTTTTGGACTAATTCTGAGGGAAAAGTCTCGTAAAAAAACGTTTTTTTTAATACTATGCTCAAAATGTTCGTTTTATTTAATGTCTCTATGACAGTAGAATCAGTTTCGCTTCTCGGGATGTCCCTGCAATTTGGTTCAAACACTTCATTTATAGTTTATTTCAAAGAAAAGTAGTAAGAAATCTCAATGTGTACTTGATAATAATCTAAATTCATAATGTAACATGTTTTATAAAAGAAAAACAAAAAAAAACTTTGGCATAGGTAGACCTATAACATGAAATTAGTGACGTAATCTTATTTTGATGACGTCATCAAATCAAAATTATAATATAATTATAGGAAATGTGTTTCTGAGTAACTTTGTAAAACTAAGTTAGGCTGTATTGTCAAAAGATCAAAAACTATGACATTGTATAAGAAAGAATATGACGTGGATGGCCAGATAGTGACGTCATCAAAAAATAAAATTTTTAGATATTTTGGAAATTTTACTTCGAACAACTCTAGTGTTGAACATTTTGCTCTAACTATAACACGAGAGGCGCTAGAGCACTACAAAGCGGACTCGGTCAAAACGCGCAAATTGCGCAAAAACAATCTCGTTTCTAAAGGGTTAACTATTTTTGACAAAATACTTTTGTTGGGTTCCTTGCTTATTTGTGCTCAGCAACACACCTCATACCCACAGTCTAAAAGAGTAATACACCTCTTGCCCACAGTCGAACACAGTGATACACATTTTTAGAGATGTCGAGGCGACATGTCATAATCATGATTCAGGGACAAATCTTCATTTTAGGGTATTTTTGTAGGTATTTTTTCTTTCTTCTAAGGCACAGCAGTGGTTAATACACTAGACTATAGGTTAAGTGCGTCGCTATTAGCCGAAGGGTTGCAGATTAGAAACTGGTCGCCAGATGGTCAGTTGTGTTCTTGGGCAAGGCACTTAACGGACATTGCCTGAACCCAGCGGCTTAATGGGTTCTACTAAATTGAAGGAACGTCTGAATCATACATAACACACTGCAATATCTCCGGTAACCCAACGGTGCGCGCAAGGTGATTTGACGATTGTCCGTGTGTTAACACCCTTGGTTTTCCCACTTACGGGTATAAACTAGCTAGTTGGTTGTGTCTTTGGGCAAGGCACTTTACGGACATAGCCTGAAACCAGCGGATAAATGGGTTTTACCAAATCGAAGGAACGTGTCTATCATATACAACACACTGCAATAGCTCCGGTAACCCGACGATGGGCGTGAGATGATCTGACGATTGCCCGTGTGATAACCCCCTTGGTTTTCCCATTCACGGGGACAAACATGAATATCCTATCCTAAACATGAATATCCTTTCCTATCTAATCAAAATTTAAGCATTCAAGCGCTAGGACCAAAAAAGCTATTTTTTAGAAAAAATAACGTTTTGGTTTTTAAGGGGAAATCGTCCGGATTTATTACCCGAAATATTTTTTCTGCATATCTAGACCATGTTGTCTAACAAACGACAAAGTTATATTGCGATTCCATTATCCCTTTTGGTAGATGTCGGAACGATGGCACTGGTTTGTATAATAGAAGTCCTACCTCTGCGTCTCGGGTTAAATACGTACAATACTTACCAAACAGATATAAAAGTACCGAAGTTGTGTTTGTTTGTAGACTGTCTACCAGGTAAGCCATGTGTAAAGTACTGTTACGGGCCAAAACTAAATGCGGGGAAGGGGAAAGGAGGAAAACTGCACACTAAAATGAGGAAAACTAATTTTAACCCCAGAACTTACCTTAACTCCAACCCCATGTTTAAAACTAACTATAAACCCTAATATTTATTTTAATGTGCAATTTCTCCCCTTCCCTGTTTCTCTTCTTACAGTTTCCCATGTTATGTGTCGTTATGAACCTTAACTACACAAATGTTATTTTCAGTTAAACTATTCCAGTATGGTTGGTTATGACAAGGACAAAGAAACAAACATCTTAAAGTCAGGATTTGCAGGAGTTTCAGGTGGATTGATTACTCGTGCATTAGTATGCCCAATTGATGTTCTAAAGATACGATTTCAAGTGAGAGTAATAACGTTGAATAAAGTTATATTTGCTTCTAAATTTGTTAATTTATTACTAAAACGACCCAGCGGATCATATAGTCTTAGTTTTTATTTGACATTGTACTTTGCAGTTGCAGCCAGGAACTCTTCAATCAGAACTAAAATATAAAGGAATAATTCAAGCTGTAAAAACCATATGGAAGGAGGAAAGCGTATATGGGTTTTATAAAGGACATGTACCTGCACAGCTGCTTTCTATGGTGTATGGTGGTGTGCAGGTTTGTTTATACTGTGCTGTTTACATGTTATGGTACTTAAAATTTACTTTCTGTACGCTGGATTTCTCCATTATTTGGTATATCAACATCTATCCTATTTTTTATATGTTATTTATATATTAATTTTTGTTTAGTATTGTAAAATGTTTTTATGCCTCTAATTAAAAATTGTTTGCATATTTTGATGCTTGCAAAATTTCCGTTATTTTCTCTGCTTGGTTGATTATTTGATTGCCTGATTTTTTATAAATGTTGGTGTGAACCTTGTTTAAAAAAAGGTCATTGCTTTGTGTGGTCAGTTAATGTAATAAATTGTGCTGAAATGCTACTGTATTTTGAATGAATTTTTGAGCAAAACTTAACTGCAAATACAATTTTGTTAGTTTGCTTCATTTGAATACATAACAAAAGCTGCCCACGACTTCATACCTCACACAAGAGATGATCATACACTTCGAAGTTTTGTTCACTTTGGCTGCGGTTGTATAAGCGGAGGAATGTGTACCTTTGTGTCTCAACCCTTTGATGTTGTTCGAACTCGTTTTGCAGCGCAGAAAGAACCAAGGGTGAGTATTAATTCAGATTGCTTGATTTTTTAGTCCTTTTGTTACATTTACAATAAGCAAGTACTCAAGGTCCATGCATATGCATAAAACAACTAAGGCAATAAATTCAGGAATAAATTTATCATTTCTATTTTCTTTGGATACTACAGAGTGATTCATTTTATTGCAGCAATACCGCACTGTAACCTCAGCTGTTCAGGGAATGTATGCCGTTGAGGGTGTATCAAGCTTTTTTAAGGGTTTAACTCCAGCTTTGAGCCAAATTATTCCATACACTGGTTTCACTTTCTTCTTTAACTCCGTATTAAAAGGATTATGGAGGGAATGTTCATTTACTGAAGGTTTGTGTTATTACCTTATTATGCACATGGCTGCGACCTCACGAACCACAGATATATCAAGTTTTTTGGTTTTATGATTTCACATTTGTTTTTGAGATCATAAAATACGGAGTACTTGAAAGCACTCATGGAAGAATCACAGGCCTGATTATACATTTGTTTAGGGCAGACTTGTTCAAATAAGCTAACAGTTAAACTATTAACTAAAGTTAAACTTTCCGTGTCAGTTCTGATATTATTGGAATTGAGCTTATAGAAACTCAGCGCAGTATTTAAATATTTGACAAGAGGACTTTTTGTAAATGGCGCTTTCAAAACTCGCACACTGTTTTTAGGAAACTTGAGTTCAAAGTTCATACAATATTGATTTTTTGAGAAAGGCTTTCCACTTTTGTTAAACGAACCTCCGGTACAAAGTTTATTTTTCATATGCACATTTATTATTCTTCTTATATGGTGATTTTGCTGCAGGACCAATAAGTCACACAATATGCGGGGGAGGTGCTGGATTAATTAGCAAGTGCATTGTTTATCCGATGGATGTTGTAAAAAAGCGACTTCAGGTTAGTGGAATGGCATTATGATTACATGGGTCTTATTTCTATAACAATAATGCTGTATAATGTGCTTAAACTGTGCACATGTTTCTGGTGTGTTTTACAGTTGGGTTATGAAAGTAACAGATGAATAATGGTTATTGTAAACAGATTAATCTTCTTTATCTACCTTAACAATTAAAACTACCCTTTCGTATTATAGGTACAGGGCTTTAGTGAAGCAACTGTAAGTAAAGTCGTGAAATACAACGGTTTTCTGGACTGCATTGCAACTATAAAAAAGCAAGAAGGGTCACGCGGTTTTTACAAAGGTTTGCATGTGGCAGTAATAAAATCCACATGTACTTCTGGCCTTATATTCTTAACCTACGAGTCCATATTAGACTATATAAGATAGTAAAAACTTTGTGGACCTTGCATAAACTCTCTATGGTGTTTCTTATACTCCAGATGCATTACTGCATCACTATGCTTACTTGTTAATCCTCTCAGCTGTGAAATTACCTGAAGTAGTTTGTGAGCATTGAATGCAATTACCTAACGTGCTCTTCAACGATTTTGTGCTACAAAACTTATTGCGAAAAAAAAGTGTTCCTATGATTTGTATTTTTAATGCATTTTTTCACATTTTTTTATCCACTGCAAGTTTTTCTTTTCATATGACTTAAAACTGGCATACTTCTTTAACTAAGATAATATTTTATTATACAATTTATTTTTGATGCCAGGCACCTTTGTTTTTAATGGTAAACCAAAACCCCGACAACATTTTGCTTTTCTTGATTGTTACTTTGTTCTTATAATATAAACCAAAAAAGTGCAATGTAAATGTATTTTTCTTGCAAGCTACCAATTACAAATGAACACTCGTTCATCTGTAATTACTTATTTTGTAAACTTCGACTGGATTGTAGTTGAACATGTTTAAGCAATAGCTATTACTGTGTAGTATCAGTAGCGTTGGTTCTTATGACCGCAATATTCAGTTATCGTTAGTAAACGGTGTAGGTCATATTTGTAGATCGAAACTTGCTCGTGGCGATAACTTGTGGTTGTCCTCGTGGTAAAACATTTGACAGACATTGCCCAATCTCGGTGGGTTATTGCGTTGTGCAAAGAAGTTTAGCAATGATACTGTATTTTATCAATGACGGCAACGAATGTCTCCACATCATGCAAAACAATTTTTAAATCAGACAACTTGATCTTAGTTGGAAATTATTTAGCGATAACCCTAATAAATCCTACACACATTACCGTCACGATAAATGTTGTGTAAGCCCGCGTCTCTCTTCTTTTCTGGTTAACTTTATTCACACAGAACGCCCACCATTTGTTATAGTGCGCACTGGATTTAGAGTTTTGAAGTTTAAAAACTGATTCGTGGTTCAGATATCTTGTATTTTCTGTTAATATAGTAGCAGTTTTTTCTACCTGATATGTGGCAAATTTACATAGTTGCCAAATAGACACCATTGTTAAATCATAAGTACAGTGGAATATCGAGCAAGACCAGCTACCACGTCTTGCTTATTTGCTATTTTTTAAAGAACTGCTTTTTAGTCGTAGTAAAAAGTGTATGAAGTAGAAGTATCAGTAGCTGTTTAGGGTCACAACTGAGTTTCACTGTGCAGTTTACCGAAACAAACTAATATGGAAACGCTGGAGGGTCGCCTGGCTGCATTCAGAGCGTCCATAGAATGTACGGTTTGTTTAAAAATTTGTATCTGGCTAACCATAGCTATTTCTTATTTGAGGAAAATGCCATGTAGCATAACTTACCACATTGTTGACCTTATTCGGTTAGTTTTATTACGTAATATGTTCTGGTAGTCTGCTTGTACACGAATGTCTAAAATATCTGCCCTAAGTCTAAGATTTGGGTACAGGCTACAATTTAGATTTAATGTATTAATTTAAATCACTGTATAGATGTCACGGAATCGCTGGAAGTGAATCGCCTATCGGATGAAGAGATATTACGAAGCATATCTTCAATATCAGATGCCCTCAAGTCAGAATGGATTTCCGGTGTAGCGACATCTACCAGCACCACATGCTCTGCCATGGAGCACAATTTTAAACTGAAAATGTTTGCGAAACAGGTGTGCCCGCAAATAATATTACTTTTGACGCCATTAAAAGATTTGTATTCTTACCGGTAGTGTGTAGTCTAATCCCTATCCGCCATCAAGGTTAATGAGCGCAACTAACTTACTTTCTAATTCACAATGTGTATATTCCCGGGTCAAAATTTGTTCCAAGTATGGCAAAGTGTTTGTGCTTATAGCTACTCCTTTAAATGTTTATTGTGTTTTCCCATAAAAAAGTATTATACTATCATCCGCTATTTTTAGCTGGAAGAAGTTGCCATATCATTATGGAATGCCACTGTTGGCAAAAAGACCAGTGCTTCAATCAAAGAAACCACGGCTGCGTTGCTGCGCCAGGTCTGCTACGACCTAATAACTTACCCGCTATGCACTATTGGCGAACTCAAAGGACCAGCAAACATCGCCTACACACAGAGACGTATTATGGTATGAGGTATAATATTTAATCAAAATGGTTTTGTACGATAAATCGTAATTATAACGCAGATGGCTTCAAAAGTCGGAAAATGCTGGCTTGAACTTGGCGAGTACGACAAGGCAATCACTGCGTTTGAAAAAGCTACTCTTGACACGCAAACTTTGATAGAAAGTTTAAGTGTTCCAGGTGAGAATATGTATTTGCATTTTGCTGTTATACTTATTTGACAGTTAAGTCTTTAGCAATTATCACAGGTATCCAATACCACACATGCTACATTCATGTCATATCCGCTAGCATGATTTAATCTTTAAATGTACTGCTTTCTAATTCCTACCGCTTTCCATACGCGCAAGTTTTCAATCTTCGGTCAATGTGAAAGAAAATGTGACCTTTCACAAGTGGTATTATATGAGTACCGTAAGTATGAAGCAGCCAAAGCTGTGTCCATACTATGTGGATAATAATAAAAAACTCATTAGCGTTTCCACAACATTTTCATTTTAAATTATACACAAGCTGTTTTTAGATAGGGCTGCAACTATATATCGATAATTATCGCGATACGTGACGCACGATTATCGCTACTAAGTATCGTTGCAGCCCTATTTTAAATTAAATCATGCTAGACTACGTTCGTAAGTATGCATTGCCCAAGGATTTAACTCTTTAAAGGAGTAGTCAGATAAGGATCCATCAATTCTGGTGTACTCCCAGCTCTATCATTCACCATTAGCGTTTGAGCTTCTCAACTGCACTAAGTTGGCGAACAATAAATCACAAGACAATTTCCTTCAGTAACGATATTTTGTTAAACACATGAGCGCGATGTTAAGCTTAATGTTAAATTTTGTTCAGAGAGCGAAAAAACAGATGCGGAAGTCATCTCGCTGCAGAAGCAATTGATCGAACTTTATTGCAACACAGCTGTCGCGGTAAGTGACTGTTGTTGTTGTTGCAGAGACCATAGATCATTTCCGTATCACAGGCCTCCGGTGCGAAGGATCATGCGAGGGCATTCGAGGTACTGACCTCTGCCGCCAACTTTGAAATATCCGCTTCATCACCTGGGCTGTTTGACAGACAGCTGGACCGAGTATCAGCGACCGCCTATAACCTCGGGCTCGCAGATACAAATGCTAGAAACCTCGACAGTGCCATCAAGTGGTTGAATCTAAGTTTCGAGGCTGGCAAAAGAAAACACAAGACCAGTCACAAGCATATGGTACACTTAAGCAGTTTTATATGTGGAAACATAAAAATAACTTTAAAACACAACGATCTTACATTTTGTGTGGACTAATAATGTCATTATCACTTGACGCCATAGACCATTGTGAATCTCTTATATTTGTTCAGACAGTCAGCTTAACCAGTATAGAAACGTATCAAGCATATATACCACACAATAGTACCGGTTTCCCTACGGTGGGTCCGACGTAATCTGACAATTCCCATGTGATAACTCCATTGACAGGGATAAAATAAATGAATATCGTATCCTATTCTTGCCCGTCTGTTGATGTTTATTGGATATCTTGTTTTATCCTTGGTCCTATTGTTAGGCCTTGACACTGCGATTGCTGGCGCATGTCCACAGTGAGTCGGGATTGGAAGGAAATATGCAGAAAGCATTGAATGCCGTCGAACTCGCTAACACCTATCACGCTCATCCAGCTGGTGTTCACTTGAGGTGGGAATGTGCAATGTGCGGTAGAATAACTTGGTATTAGTCGTCCAGTTCCCTTGAACATTTACAAGTTTTAATGTATGTTAATTTTCTTTATAAGCGGCCTCTGCAAATGTGCTTACTGTCACGTGTATTACATTAAAGCATTCACATTTGATTGCTGAAAATACGTTATTTGTAAAACAGCATAAAGTAAACAAATGTTTTGTATCGTAGAGAGTTTAGGTTAGGACCGACCTTAATGAAATTTGAGCATATTTTACACTTTTGTGTGAGTCTTTGAAAATAAGCCAACCATCTTCCCTTTGTTCTTCGCTATTGTTTTATCCAGATAAACATCTTCTGTGACGTCACATTTGTGTCAGTGTATTGTTGTTATAGCTGACAGCGAAAACTACCAAGGCTTGGGTAACGCTGCTCTCGCATATTTTACTTGTTCTCATTTACTAGTATTACGCATTTACGCACGCGCTAGTTATTCCCCTTTATATACGAAGTGTTCTTGTGCTGATTTACATGCTTATGCGGTTTATTTACAAACGTTTTTGTAAAAGTCGTCCGAAAGGAGACATTTCCATCATAATTACACAAATTTGCTTAAGGCCGTTTAAGTTATAACTTCCCATATGTTGGTTCGCTGCATACAGCTCACTCGTGGCGCATTAGTTACTGAAGGAATGATGGAGGTTTAACCTGTATATTACATAATGTCGATTGCACCATTGCTATAAAAGACAATGCATTGTCGTTAACATTTTTACCTACCTCATTTCCAACATTACAATGGAAACAAGAAGGCGCAAAAGCATCAGCTGACTATGTTTATCTTGGGGAAGTATGTACACGAATGCGTCATTCAGGGAGCACCTATTGATTGTGTGAATGGCGGCAATAGTATGGTTTACTCGAATGACGAATGTGGGTTTGTCTTGTTTTGGCGAAAGGCTGGCAAGGGCACGAGTCAAAACAAAAGGTCACGTGACGAACTGTGATTGGCTAAACCGTGTCACAAACAACAGGTGAAAATGGATCGGGTTTATAAGGACAGGTTGTCGGGTTTAGCTATTTCTTGTTGATTTTGCGGTCCTCTTGAAGCGTTTCTTGGTGACTTCTGGAATTTTAAAAGTATCTTGAGTATTTGACGATACAAACTTGGAAATTTTTAAAAGAAAACCTTCACCAATGGTAGTCCATGATATTGCAATGGAAAACGCATCTGAAAATTTGAATCGAAGCGTTCCTGTCGCCATTCCCCATGCAGCAAAGGTAAGAGGTTGTTTTGAAATATTTTGGTTTGCGTGTTTAACGGTTTATTGATATTATGTGTTAATTATACCAGGATGAAGTAACGAACACTATCGAAATCGGCAGCCCTTCGCCAAAAGCGGTGAATAAGCAAATGGTAAAGATTCTTGGAGAAGAGGGATTGGTTTCACCTCAGGTGAAAGAAGTCGCACACTCACCAGGCTCCCCCCAAAGTGACGAGGAGCCCTTTAAGCTTCCGGATGGTTCTCCGACCTTCTCCAGCGTAATGCACGAGCTTCAGGTTAAGCTCACGTGCATCGCGATAGACGAGCCGAATACGCCGATCTCACCCCTCGCACTGAACAGCGAGAACTCGACTGGTGACAAGACCGAATCAACCTCACCAAAGTTCCTGCTGTCGCCGAACCCACAGAGAAAGCGAATCACCAGCGCCTCCACCTCACGCTCGTGCGGCCGGTCAAGGTCGATGTCATGGAACGCACGCAACCAACTTGCAGCGGAGCGCAGAAAAGCGATGCAAAAGCTAGTTCCTCGGAGCGAAAGCCAAACCAGCAGCACGAGCTCAAGCCCGCTCGCCTACAGAAAATCTACAAAATCAAGAACTCTTCCCAACACGCCGAAGATTGGACACGTTTTTCCAAAGTACAAATTCCCGAACGAGTCGGTTTCGGTGTCTCACGAGGATATCGTCCGAGAACAGAACCTTGAGCGCCACCTGATGGAAGGTTTTCACGAGACTAAATCTATATTTGATAATGCAGTATACAAGCGCTATAATATTTCACCCGATTTCTGAAGATCGCCACAAAACTGACAATCGTAAGAAATCTCGAACGAAATCCTTGTATTGGGACGGTGCTATCAATATTATTTGTATATAACTAAACAGAGTGCATTAAAGTTTCTATATCCGTACTTTTATGTTCTGATTACATATATGTTTTTTATTTTCTACATTGTTCTTTCGATGTTTTTTTACATAAAATGAGAATTATAAATGTTGAAATTTTCGATACAAGCAGAAGAATTGTTTGCAAGTTTTAGTTTATATAAATTTACCATGCATTACAAAAAAGGTTGAATGGATGTTTCCTGGAAAAAAGTGAAACATAGGAATTTCCAGAGTTACCATATCCTAAAACTACTGGCACAAACAATTTAAAAAGTTCTAACCGGTCCTATGTACATGTAAACTGTGCTTACATTTTATTACCGATTAGTTTGTTAGGGTAGTGCGCTCCTTTTAGCCTAATAGTTAAAGGTTTTAAACTGGTTACCTAATAGCTAGTATAATGTCATAATCATACACAAAACACTGCAAAAGCTCTGGTAACCAGACGGCGGGCGCGTGGTGATCTGACGATTGCTCGTTTTTTAAGGCCCGTTGCGCTTTCCCATTGACCGGAATAAACGTTATTATCCCATTCTAATTTACTTTTAAAAACGTAGTCATGAAGGTAACTTTTTGTTTAGATTATACAAAAATGAGGTCGAAATCAGATCAAGTAAAAAAGTAACTGCTTAATTCAAAATAGGCTAAAGATCATTTCAAAGAACCGACTCGTACCCGATTGTGACGTCAGAAATGTGATGGGGGAATTGTTACGTCACAAGGATCTGGACATGGATGTCGGTCTCAATGCTTGTTCCATTCTCAACACGCATGGCAGGTGAAATAAAATGATAAAAATCTATTGACTGTAAGCCGAAAACATATATCCCACACTTTTTTTGGGGTTTGCCGTGTGATCACAATATTGATTAATTAATTATTTTATACTTTTAATTCCTCCATAAAAGTTTGTGATCGAATCCAGTCACGTGATTCCGACTTGTCTCTTTTGACAAGGAAGTACATGGCATACCTCTATCATATGCAACAAACTGGTAAGGGGCAGGCAGTTTAACTCACAGTAGTCTGGATGGTGGCTCAGTAATTTAATAATGTTCTACTGTAATGCTATAACAGCTTAATTATGAACAACTGCAAAAGAGTGAAAACGCTCTCTGAAGTAATCTGTGAATCGCCCGTGTAATAATGCCCCAGGCGTTTTACCCTTTATGAAACAGCCCAACCGTGTCTCAAACTACACCATCAATCTAACCAACAATCATCGTTTAATATTCTCCTTAAGATACGAACTGTGCGACATGGGCCTGAAGGAGCTGCAATCTCGTTTCAATGGATCGAGACAGGTTGGAAAAATCCACGTTCAACAACTTCAAGCTGCGATACACAGGATGCCGACGCAAGATGCTCTGGATTACACGGAATCATTTCTGGCAGGTCATACGTTTGACCGATCAGATTGCTGGTTTAGTGCGTTGAAGGGTTGCAGCTAGCTAGTCGGTTGTGTTCTTGAAACCAAGTAAAATGATAGGTTCTACCAAATTGAATCATACACAACATACTGCAATAGCTCCGATAATCCGACGCCGTGCGCAAAGTAATCTGACGAGTGCCCGTGTGTTAACCGCCAATTAAGTTTTCTGATTCGCGGGGAAAACATGAATATTAATTTATAATTAATCTATTCGATTTTTAGACATGAATATTACTAAATCTCTAAACAAAGATGCGGAAAAGAACGTCCAATTGTTGCTATGGGAACAGGCATCCAAATGCAACGAATCAGGTAACTATCAGTATATTTATTTTTGTCTCCGTGTTAACGCGTGTTAACGCTTCCTTCCTTTTCCCAGTTACGGGATAAACATTACTATCCAATCATGTAGTATTCCTAACAGTAAATACTACTAGGGTATGTCGGTTCCTTACCATTTAGGCTCACAATCAAGGATACGTTAAGGGTTAAAGTTGTATTTATTTATGACTCGCGCAACG
The DNA here is from genome assembly GCA_000149265.1 of Ciona savignyi. Lineage (NCBI taxonomy): Eukaryota > Metazoa > Chordata > Ascidiacea > Phlebobranchia > Cionidae > Ciona > Ciona savignyi. The sequence goes on from CH002840.1 coordinate 1,107,200, forward strand.
GTTTGGTAAGGAAACACGAACATGCATGAGATTTGCCATATTACGACAAAGAGCTTCGGTGCCAACGGTAGGGTTAAATTAAAGGTTGAACAAGGCAATAGTAGTCAGTTTTAAAAAGAACTATTGGTGAGTCCAAAATGGACTGATGTGCAAAAACAAAACACGGCAATTTATACTGAAAGTGACAATGGGCGCGAACGCAATAAAACGGGTCGTCCGCGCTTTAGACGTGTGCGGTGACGATGTGTTGTTTTCTTGTGCAACCAGTGCAATTAATATAATGATTGTGGGAAATTCTCACACGAGAATTTGCAACAGGTAGGATGCTATTTCTTAAACTTCTAGAATTAGTTTGTTTTTACCTACCCTTACAAACACAGGTGAATACGAGCATTGTCTGTCATGGTACAACCACTCTCTGGGACTCTTCATGCGTGGGAGAAGTTTGGATGAGATACGGAATGATGCTGAGAACGCAGGGAACTTGGGAAGACTGCAGCGAAACAGAGTTTCGTGTTTCATCAACCTTGGAAGGTTGTTACAGGTTGGTCTGAATCTCATGCTTATCACGAACATTTACTAGTACGTCCATATTTCTCTATTGATGAGGACTGTAGGTCATGCGCAGCATATGGTCGGGATACGTATAACACACACTTATGTTTGTGCTACTATTATGCAACACAGTCTCGATTTGACTATTTTTGAAAAAGTAACGCTACATATTTATCAAACTGGAATGACTTTAACTACCGGAACCCCAACAGTTATCACAACCCCAAAACTAACTCTGTAAATCAAGTCCTAAAACTATCCCTAAAACCCTAATCTTTATTTTGTGTACAGTTTCCCTTTTTTCATTCCTTACATTTTTTAACAATAACATTAAATTCTTTGAAGGCTGAAGAAGCGTCTAAGATAGCAATTGATATGGAGCCTAAGAGTCGGTTTTCCATGTTTTGTAAGTTTAAAGTGGCACTGTACCTGGGCAGAGAAAAACAAGGTATGTATTTAGAACAACAGAACAGGATATTCATGTTCGTTTATTCTTTTTAGTAGGTGTACGAAAAAATATGACAGAGTTTTGATAATGCAAATCCATAGATTATCTGTGCTTTGCAATCTATTGATAGAGCTATTGTCGTGTGTATGTTTTATGATATTTCTTTAATATTGACCAATTTGAACCTGCTGGAACAATGCAGCATTGATGAGGTGGCCATCAGAGTTGCAGATAAATCGTGAAATCATACATAAGCATCCGACATGTACAATATAATCACCCTGATCAAGAAAAATAATAAACAAACAGTAAACCGCTAAATGTTTGTTACTTCTGTGCCACTGATGTATGCACAATGCCTACCATGGTTGTCTATTTACGAATCGAGTTTGTTTGTTTTAATATTTCGTTTTGATTTCTGGATTGTTTCAATATAACTGACTGTTATTGTGATCAGCCATCGACGTTGTTGAGAGTTTAGCAGCAACATCTAGTGGCGAAGAACACCAGCACGAATTGATTTGCTTGGCGGCCCAACTTGCATTTGAAAAGAATCACCGGTCCGTTGCCATCGTTACACTGCGTCATCTGGCTTTGTCAGGAACAGATAATATCGCGAGATTAACTGCTTTCAGGTTGGAAGGGTGTTTTGCTGTTTCAGATCAAGTTGTGTTGTAGCTGTTAAACAGTGGTGCCGACAATTCAATAAGATATATAATAGGATATTTATTTATTGCTGTTGATGGGAAAACACAAGGAAGGTGGTTTTTACAAAGGCAATCGTCAGGTTTTCTTGTGCCTACCGTTGAGTTACCGGAGCTATTGCAGTGTGTTGTGAATGATTCAGACATTCCTTTAATTTAAAAGAACTCATCGTTCCACTGAGTTCAGGCAATGTCGGTGCCTTGCCCAAGGATACAATCAACTAGCTAGCGACCAATTTCGAAGCTACAACCCTTTGGTTGAAAGGCGTCGCACTAATCCATGAGACTAATCAGTTGTAACAATTACTTTTCTTTAATGATTAATTGATTTTGCATGGATCCGGAATCTTTGCTAAGTGCCTCACACAGATTGATAAACCAATTACAGTATAAGATTTTATGCTGGGGAATTTAAACTCTGACAAACTTTATTCCTATCGCGAACACCACAGCATGTGATTGTGCCAAATTTTACCTCACTTTAGGTGTCTTATTCGATTGCATCTTGCCTTGGCTGAAGAGATGGGATCAGACGAAAACACCGGTACTCCTGCGGAAAACATGGCAGATGATACCATGGATGGTGGTAAAGAATCAATCAACACAGATAAACCTGTAAACCCTCAAAATAAGGACAATTTGACAGAGGGAGCTATTGAGAGCTTATTTTCTGCTTTTAAAGTAATTTAGCATGTTTTTAATATTTTAAATCAATTGGTATTTAAAAAATGAGTACAATATAGGAAGAGCACAAAAAATTGTACAGATTGCTGTGAGTTATGGTTAATGTTCTGCTTTTTCTTTTGAATAAGCTGGAGCCTTTTTTTATTTACTGTTCAGTTGCTGCAACAGTTGCGCGAAAAATTAGACAGCAGTAATAACATGGAGACTGATGTTATTCCGTTGCCCGGAGACCGAATTCAAGGAATTGCAGCACCAGAATTCTCCACGGAAGTTTCTTGGTTTATGAAAATGGGTGAGTGCAGGTTATGGTTTTCATGATTCCATGACATATTTGTTTTCTGGACAATTACCATAGTTCCGACCGGTTAGTCCGGCGGGTTAGTATCCTATCCTTCCAACGGTAGGTAGATATTGCACTGTATTCAATATAAATATGACTGAACCAAGGCATACTTAACTAACACTTACATTCACAGCATGGAACATGGCTCTGCAAGCAAAGGAAAATCCCCATCGAATGAAGAAGCTATACCTTCTGTGTAAAAATGTAACACACACTTGTGCAGTGTAGTTAGATTTCCGGCTGTTCAGATAATTCAACGGTGTTAGATTTAGAAACCAACCTCTCATAAATACACTTGAAAATATAGGATTAGATATTCATGTTTTATCCATGTGAATGTAATATGCGTATAACACATGAGCAACAGTCAGATTGCCTTGGGCACACCGTTGGGTTACTGGAGCTAGTGTAGTGTGTAATTTAGACGATCCTTTAATTTGGAAGAACCCTGTATTCCACTGGGTTTATGCAACGTCTGTTAAGTGCCTTGCCCAAGCACACAAGCAATTAGCGAGAGGCCAGTTTTAAATCCGCAATCCTTTGGCAAAAGGTGCTGCAAGAACCAATTACGCTAATCTGTTAGACATACAATGATATAATACTTTCTTGGTTGTTAGTAGCAAAATTATTAAAGGGAAAGAGAAAAATACTTCCTAACTACTGGGGCTAGCACCAAGGTTTTTCCTCTTTGTAATGTTGCATGCATTTAGTCATCATCAGCATATAAATACAAAAGGATACACACAAGCTACAATTATATATAAAACCTGTTTTGCTTCAGTGTGATGGTGAACCAGATACCTACCGCGTTATTTTAATATACACCTAACTCGTATTCCCAGCTGCTATGTCTCTTGGAGCCGGATGAATGTGCTCTGCTTCGACAGAAGACCTGTTTGCTAATGTGTGCTGCGTGTGGTCTCACTCTTGCGAGAGTTGCCAATTCCCTGCAATCAATGGTAGGTATTGTATACAACATTAGTGCTAAATAAATGGGTTAGTGCGACCAACACATATACAGGTAGCCAAAAAAACTACTGGCCATGATCAGAATGTGTGTCTTGAAACTAAGAGTATTGAAAACATGTTTTGTTACTTGGCTTTTAACAACAGATTCCCGAATTGGAAGAGGTTCTCTCCACAGTTGCGGACTGTCGGACAGTTTGTGAGCATTTGGCCACATTCTCTGGGTCCGATTTCCCGCAGAGCAATGACAAAAGTGCCGTTCTACTTCTACTGTACCACTTTGAAGCTCTGGCTAAAATTGTTTCAGCAAAACGAGGGGATAATCGAGCTGATGATTTGGATGCTTTGTTTGATGAGTTACACTCCTTGCCTCTTGCAGATGCAAAGACCTTTGAAACAATTGCAGGTTAAGAATCAAAGTTTTGTGTATGACTCCACAGCAAGTGCAAAGGATAGGATATTCATGTTCATCCCTGTGAATGGAAAAACCAAGGGGTTAACACACGGACAATCGGAGCTATTGCAGTGTGTTGTGTATGATCCACACAGTTTTCTAATTTAATATAACCCATCAAAAGACACAACTGACTAGCTAACGACCAGTTTCGAAACTGTAATCTTTTTGTAAAAGGCGACACACTAACCCACCGAGTTAATCAGTTGGATGTTATTTCAGGTTTAGCAGTAGAGTACCCTGCTTACCATGCGGAAATTTGTACACGTGGTTTAAAGGTGGCTATTGGAAAGATCGAGCAGTCTTTAAGCACCATGGAAAATAAGGAAAGCAAAAATGAAGCATTAAAAAGACTAAGGTTAGATGGTTCATGGAAACACGGCTTTTTCAATATCCTTGACTGTGAAAATGCAGTATCTCTAGAACAGTCTTTTCCAAATCAAATGAGTCTATAAAAGGGAGTTAGGAAATTCATGTTTATCTCCATGAATGGAAAAACCATAAGGGTTAACAAATGAGCAATCGTCAGATCACCTCGCGCACACTCTCAGGTTACCCCGTTAATCCGCTAGGATCAGGCAATGTCAGTTAAGTGCCCTGCACTTAAGACACAACCGACTAGTTAACATCCAGTTTCGTACTAACAACCATCTGGCTGGAAGTCGACGCTACTTACAAGACTAATCTGTCGAACAGTGGTTTATATCGAATGCTGATCGACACGTGCCTGAAGCAAGGCAGCGATTCGGATCCAGTAAACAAGGAAGAGAGCTGGAAACACTGCAACGAGGCGTTCCTGCATTTATCCAAACCTGACCAAAGCGTAAAACTTGTGTTTTGTTAATTCTCTTCTGATATGATTTGTACTCGCGGGTTTCTGCAACAAAAGTATATGATATTTATGTTTATCTAAATTGGAAAGTTATCAAATGTGTAAGCATCAGATACCTTGTAGGCGTGTACCCACCATGGGTTACCGAAGCTGTTACATTTTGTTGGTAGGTTTTTTATCCTCTAGCACAGTGGTTTTCAACCAGGGTTCCGCCAATACAGTCCAGGGGTTCCGCAACTATTAATTTTGAATGAATGAACATTAAATTTTTGTATCAAATTATTGCACAGGGGTTCCTTAAGTCAGTAGAATGTTTCCATGGGGTTCCAGTGCAGCAAAAAGGTTGAAAATCACTGCTCTAGTAGAACTAATTGATTCACTGATACAAGGTGATTTTCCGCTATGCAATTAACCTCCGACTAGCAAGCAACTAGTTTCAATTCTACAGCTTTTCAGCTGCCAGCTTACTGCCAACACTTTTATGGTATGCACTAAAATAATTATGGTTGCCGGTTAGAAAGTGTGGTGCAGTTGTAATATGGTAGTCATTATAATGTTAACAAATTTATCAGTTTCCCGAGACAGAGTTGGCGTGGCTGACTACCCGAGCTTGGAATGTTGGGGTAAAGTTGTTTGTATCTGACCACGTGGTGGAAGCAGAGCACTGGTGCGCTTTTGCTCTTCGCTTGCTTGCAAAGTTGGACTTGTACAAGGAGAGTTATGAAAAACGGGTAGGATATTTTATTTTGTTATTATTCTTTGGTACAGATACTCTAGATCCGGGATGTCCAACCTGTGGCCCGCAGGCCGCAGTGCGGCAATTAATAGGTTCTGCGGCCCATTGAATTATTTCAAGTGACAATGCAGCCCACTACTGTAAAAGGTTGGACATCCCTGCTCTAGATAGTAATCCATCCATCCACACACATCGTTACGAATTGCATCATTTGCGTATAAAGTATAAATTGCAACAAGTTTCATTTGCTCTACCTCATACACATTTATTATCGTGTATTATTTACACAGTTAATTGAAGAAATTAAGGCACACAGTCAGCGGTCAATTGAATAAATATTAAGTAACAAACAGTGATTAAATTAAAACTGGGAATAATTAATCATCATGCAACAGATGAACAACGTGTATCAAGAAATCCTAGAAAAAAAAGATTTGATGACAAGGAAGTTACACAAAACCGCAGTGTAACCGCTGGAAATAGATGGGCTGTTATTTTAATTTTTACTCTGCCATTTTCTTGCCTTTGTTCTTTATTATTAAATCCTTTGGTTGTTACAATAAAAATTAAATTTAAGTCGCACCTTGCCTTATCACGATTGCCAACTTGGACAATTAGCTGTTTGAAGATGTTGATGCAACTGTGAATGATTATCAGTCCTAGTTTTCGAAACAAAAGGTAAATACATACACATTTACATTCAATTTTGTTGTGCATGGTAATACACAAAAAGAAAATTACATAGTGATAAAATGTGAAAAACAGGCACCAATTAATACGATGGAAACTTGCATAAAAATATTTGGTAAATAAGATAAAAGTAAGATTTAAAGTTACAATGAAAAGCTGCTTTCCGGTTTTGCCCAGGTTGCCTTATCATCATGATCAAAGCATAATCTTCGTTACAATTAATTTTACAATTTACAGTTAATGAACCTATTCATTATACTACAGGTTTTTATCTGATATTTAAAAGCATTCAAATTTTTTCAGAAAACGCAGCAGTCTTTTCGGGAGCGACAACAAAGTACCTCACAGTTGTCATCATTAACTGACACAAAATTTCGTAACTCCACCCGAACCTATTAGCCTTTTCCGTCGCTTCGGAGTTATTTTTTTTTGCATCTGCTCGACTATCTTCTCCTCAGTGAGGACCCCACCAACCGAGTGATCCCAACATCCCCTCCCGGCAAGCATTCGCTTCGCATCTTGCAGAAAGGTGGAGAAACTTATGTGGGGGTACCGAAAGACTAATTTTTCAATTTCTTCCGTGTTTGCCTGGATATTAAAATAGAAGTGGGAATATAGCACTTGGTATGATTTCGGACTTAAGATATAAAAATTTTAGTTACATGTTGGTGCTATGCACCTTTCGTGCTCAGTTAAAAATTACATTTCAGGAAAATAATGAAAGAATATAAAATCTATTCAAATTCATCTGGTTAAGCTTGAAGCCATCAAACCGTCAGCAACAGTTGTAATGAGGGCAGTTTTCAGAATTTTACAAAAAAACATCAGACTATCTAAATGAAAACTATATAAAAATGTCCAAATAATTTACAATCTTCATTCAACCTACCTCGTCACACCTCATCAGACCTAGCATTTGCAATCTTTTAAGATTTTCCAACAAATGTTTTACTCCTTTCTCAGTCACCTTTGTATATCCAAGGTCCATAAATTCAATTTTCTTGCAGTGTTTTGCAATATACGCCAAACCTACAATTAATAAAAAGCATTCAAGTTTTTTGGTGAAGAAAAACTTACATTGCATCACATTAAGATGTTTGGTAACAGAAAAATATGACTTACCGACATCTGTAATACCCATTGAAGATACATGACAGACTTTTAGGTGTTTTAGATTTTTAGCAATCAACTTGGCTGTCCTGAGGATACAGATATTATTACATACTTTACGAGTTAAATTTAGTAATATTAATTGCATCGTGATTGATAAGAAAACCTGAAGATTTATCATGTTTATGATTTGCTTTTCTTTTTTTGTAAAACCAACAAAATTTTACTAGGTTTAGGCAATATCCTTTAAGTGCATTACCCATTTATTGAACGGGGAACCATTTAGGGTTTAACGTGATTTTGTGCTTTTTGCAACCCAAAAGTTTAGCAATACCATCCAAAAATGGTAAATAAAAAAGAAAGAGACTTATTAAAAATGCACATATTTACCGGTCATCCAGTTCACTTTGCATGCATAGTCCTAAAGTAGTCAATTTCGGCATGTTGGTGATTATTGGAGGAAGATTTTCGTACATTAACCCTTTACACCTTGTGATCTCCAACGACTTTAAGTTTC
>CH002840.1:1117584-1134114 GCA_000149265.1 Ciona savignyi
ATATAGTAGAAATGTCATATCAATGCCTTGTCCTATTGGGGCAAACCTTTTTGTGATGATCCACATGCTTTAAATCCTAGTATAAAAATCCATACTTAGAAATTACTAGTTTTCTTAGTTTTGGACACGCTTTTGAAACACTAAGTACGGCTTCCGATGTCAATCCTTTGTTGTGTAATTCAGATATATCAATGCTGTGAATTTCTCTGCCATACCCAACCACTCTTAACAAAACCTCATTGGTGATCTGATGAAAAAGTTGGATTTACCATTAATTTCAGAATTGTCAACATGACAGAAAAGCACAGTGTCGATTATCACACAAGGAATTTTCAAATAACACTTTTTATGTGTGTCTACTGTCACATTCCATAGCTATTGAAGTATGTTGTACTGCTATGTTTTTACTCTTATAATTCTCATTAATCCACCAGGTTCAGGAGATGATCAGTAAGTGACTTGATAACGGATACAATTACTAGTCAGCAGTCGATATGGTTTTGATTTTATAACTTTTCAGGTGAATGTTAACATTCTAACCAACTGAGCTATGTGATCAGCCAGAAATTCAATATTAGTGAAATGATAAATCCAATATTTAACATTGCTATATATAGAAAAGCTAACCACACCAATTGTGATATAAGGACAAGAATTTATTTTAATTTTTGAGTTTTATCTAATTTTTTATTTAAAAAGATTAACCAGACGTCTTCTGGGTAGATTGATAACTCTCCAAAAGCTCGGATCACAGCAAATTTCATGCCAGTATTTGCACACGAGGCATGCATCCAACAACCTGTCATCCATAGATAGGTAGGAGAAAATCTGTTTAAAAATTGTTATGTTACTTCTTTTAAAATGAAGTGAAGTGTGTGGTTCTTTGGTCAAGGTTATTTACAAAAAATTGATTTAACTGAAGGGATTCTCGAGACTTCAGGTACAAATTAAACATTTTCTTTATTGTATCCCTATGCAACTCATTGTAATAAAATCTAAAATCCGACTGTGCTTAGTAATTTACTTGTGCGTGTTACTGCTGAATTTTCCTGAAACAGCTAAATAACTGACTTCTAGATTGTTTTTTTTAGTCAGTAGTGGCAGGATATTCATGTTTATCCCCATGAATAAAAAAATGTGAGGCGGGTTAACACACAGGCAATTTCTAGATTGTCTCACGTCTACGGTGCCTCACGCCCACTATTGCAGTGTGTTGTTTATAATTCAGACATTCCTTCTAGTTAGTAGAACCCATTATTCCACTAAGGGCAGACAATGAGAACCATCCAGCTAGTGACCAGTTTCGAACTCACAACCCTTAGGCTGTAACGCGATGCACTAACTAAAAGTCATACAAAACATAATCTTTGCTAGTCACCATGGCAGTAAAAAGACCCTTAAGTCACAATCCTTTTTAAACTTAGCGCTACTAAATGTGACTATATAATTAATATACTTATTAACTGATTGGTACAGAATTATTATGCAGTTACTCACTTTTAACAAAGTGTGATAAGGCAAGTGGTTTATGTTGGTTACTGCTGGGAAAACAATTTCTTGTTCTTCTGCATCTCGTAGATATGATCTGTGCAGTTCAATAGGATCGTAATATGCTCCATAGTTTACTGGTTTGGTCGGTCTTTGGTAGAACCATTTAACAACGTGGGACGGGAAAAATCGCTCATAAAACCACCGTAAAATATTAAAAACTTGATCTGCCATTGCTGGACTGCGGTTAAACAACAAATGTTTTCATAGTATTGCAACAAATACAGACAGCTAACTATTCCAGCTATAATCACAGCTCTAGCCTATAGTAATTTGAAAAACATTAAACCCGATTTGATTTATCCCCAAATCGAGAAAAAAAGATATGCACTTTCAGAGCTTGGGTTAAAGTACATACAAGTACATGTTTTATAGGATAGGATGGGATATTTGTGTTTATCCCCGTGGGCAGGAAAACCAAGAGGATTAACCATAGAGTACTAATATATGGATTGACACCCGGGCAGTTTTAGATCACCCCTTACCAACCGTCGGGTTACCGACACTATTGTAGTGTGTTGTGTATGATCGAGACATTCCTTCAATTCAGTAGTACCCATTATTCGGTTTGGTTCAGGCAATGACAACCCTCCAGTTGCAATGTACCACAGCATTTTGTAGCGATTGGTATGTCAGGTCGGGATTTAATCGCGAACGACTAAAGGCGGTTGCATCAAAGGTCAAACAAAACAAGGGTACTGCATTTAGCAACCGCCAATATTCAATAAAAATAACGTTCCCTAACCTACTCAACGTTACTTAACCATATGTACCGATGTGCTTATATATATATAGTCTATTATTGTATTACTTGCACAGTTGCACTATCTGGTCAAACCATAAATAAAATAAAAAAGTGACTGTCTGATGTGTATAAATATTTATAAAAGTAAAAACAGAAAAAAGCAGCAGCTACAGATGCTGTGCATGACATAATAGGCCTACATATACTAGTAGTGAAGATGTGCACTATATATATGTGTGTGATTTAGTAGGTTAGAAAAGGATATTTATTTTCATGTCAGATACTTTATACTGTTTTAGTTTATTAATCTAAAACCTGTTAATTCATTAAATTTGGAAATCTAAACATTAAAAAACACTATTAAATCTATTAAAAAATATAGGGTTACTGAAGCCATTGCTGCTGTGCGTTGATATTGCCGAAGACACTTTGGTTAAATAATTAGACAATTGGGTTTCAGCAAGATCTGTTAAATGTCGGCCAAGAACTAAGGACACGACTTATAACTTGCAACTATTGTCCGCCTTATCTTCATACGCCAGAAGGTCCAACGCAAGCCGCAAGGCACCATTCCAATGGTCCAAATTTACGTTTTAAATCAGTCCAGCATCAAAACTAGGATTGGTAAGAAAAGTTAAGCTCATGGTAGTTAACTGGTTGATACTCCATAAGGGCCGTGGCTTCGTACTTCTTCGAGGTTTACTTGAGAGCCAGGATAAGCAGGTGGATTAAACGGGGCTTCTTTACCAGGAAATGTTAATGAAGAATAAGCAGGTGGAGGATTGTTCTGATAAAACTGATTGTCGCCATCGTATGTCTGGTTGGTATAGCCTGTATGAATACAAACCATCAGATTGTTTAAACAAAGTAGGCTACAAATTATTTGTGAATTATTTAGTGTCTGTATTTGTTGGATAGGATAGGATAGGATATTCATCTTTATCCCCGTAGATGGGAAAACCAAGGGGGTTAACACACGGGCAATCGTCAGATTACCTCGCGCCCATCGTCGGGTTACCGGAGCTATTGCAGTGTGTTGTATATGATAGACACGTTCCTTTAATTTGGTAGAACCCATTAATTCGCTGGGTTCAGGCAATGTCCGCAAAGTGCCTTGCCCAAGGACACACCTGACTAGCTAGCGACCAGTTTCGCACCTTCAACCTTTCGATTGAAAGGCGACGCACTTAAAAGTTAGTTCCAAGAAAACAGTTACTGTATCAAGATTATAAGCTGATAGGTCGTAACCAGGTCCGTGTAAAAACAAAACTTTATGGCCCACTAAAAACTTCATCACCCAAAAATGTATGCAGAATCGTTAAATTTTAAATTGGAACTCTAGTAATGCTGCACTTTTTCCGTCATTAAGATTCCGCATATTTCAGTTTTATGTATTTGTAGTTATTTAAAGACAACTAGCCTGACTGGGGTAAAGCAGAGATTTGGACAGCATTTTGTGGAGAAATTGCGGGATGACGCTGCCTTGGTCGATTCACCCAGCAGCAAAAATAGGTGCATGTCACGACACATCCCATGAATATAAGTACGGCTGCAACGGACACGCCCACGATTGTACCCATTCTATTTCAAAAATAAAATACTACAGGAATGTTGTATTAGGTACACTTACGTTAAAATTCCTTAATAAAAGTTGGCTAAGTAACACATGTTTTCTGTGTTAAAAGTGAAAATAAAATTAACAAAGTTTGAATAATGGTGTGTGTTGAACAACGACATGTGGCGATCACCTACATTTTTGGTTATATTAGAGGTTGTAGAAAATTTTGTTTAAGTTTCTAGCCTACACATAATAACCTTATCTTTCGCTTGATAAAAATTGGATGGTGTCACGCTGCATTAGTCGCTACGAGATTGTTTTGGTGTTTTTTTGTGGTGATGATGCATGTTAATCGTGATGTTTCCCATAAAACACTGCCAACTTTCTTATAGGCCTACCATTTCGTTGTTAACTTCACTCAAATGTGAAACACACTGTGCTTATTCCTATGTCTTAGATTACGCACTTTTTGTCCAAACACCACCTACCGTTCCTTTAACTGTTCAACACGACATGGCTTCTTGTGTAATAATATGAAAAACACAAGAATCAGCTACCTAAAGCCTACCCGAGAGTAAACGCATTTGAGAAACTTCCTTTGTAGCATTGCAAGTAAGTGCAATAGGATTCTGTTCCATAACCGCAGCAAGTTTGCTTGAAGAAACAATATTGACGATCCCTTCCGCAGCCTAAATGGCGGAAAGTATTTTTTTATTATTTTCGTTTCACTAGCCTACATCACAACTATTTACTTACGTTGACCTTTGCAGAGAATTGATGAGGACATTACTAAAAGCACTGGTATGTTCTTCGAATTCATGATGTAGCGACTGCCTACCAAATAGACTGCAATGTTAACTATACTCGGTCTGAAATTAAATGATTGCTACTGAAACGTTAGAACAACGCACCTGCCATGCATAATTCACATCGTATAAATATTTAATAGCAACACTTCACAATTGAATGCACCACAGAGAAATTTTATAGCAACCAAGTAGTGACGAACTTGGAGATATACATACATCTACAAATTAATATAAAAATATATTTCTGCACACAACCACTCATGGGTCAACAGACTACCATCTAACTTGGTGTAGAGTAAACCTTCATTTGGGCGCCACCGTGTTCTATTTTTCAACCCTTTCTTTTGTAGTGGCGTTCTATTAGATATGGTGTTCATATAGGTGGCGCTCTATTTTCCCACTAGTTGGTGAGAATTTTGGAAAGATAAATTTAATTAATAAAATGAAAAACATCTAACAAAATTAACATCTGATGTACACAAAAAAATAGATACCTATCAAACGAATTACACTTAATTTTTTATATATCGCCGGAATATTAAGGCATATATACTTACCCAAAGCAAAATGTGACGCATGGCCTGCAAGCTTCGCTGTTATTTTTAACTTTTCATAGAATGATCCAAGTTTACGTCCGAGTGCCAAGTTGGCTTAAAAGCGTCACCAAACTTTATTAACCTGCTTGCTACAAATAAAAGCATTAGGCATGCCCTCGAAGAGATGCCATTTCTTCTTTTAAAGACCAGGGGCTCAAGAGGGTCATTGCATTTTCGGTGAATTTTGGATCACACAATAAATCGTAACATTACTCACGTTGGTAACCGTCATTTCGCCGTTTGGCAATATACTTGTCGCAAATACTGTATTTATATTGCTTGTGTTTGATTTGTCGCAGTCAGTACGTGTTGGCAGACCAGGGCCGGTTTTAGGCCGATTTGACCGATTAGATCAAATTGGGCCCCGCACCTTGAAGGGGCCACGCGCTAGCGGGGGTCTTCCTGTATTACGATGTTTAAAATACTACTGAAACGTAAAATAAAAAGTGAACTAATATTCTTTCTTATAATATCACTTTGTTATGCATCGTAACTAAGTCAAAATTATATTCCTGTGTCTGCCTGTTACGTCATAATGAATATGGTTGCTAAACAATATATATATATATATGTTTGGAAGTAAAACAATATATCGTAAATAAGCATCCACATTACCTTTAATTTGTTTTATAGCAAGTATTAAATGTATATTTTTGTAGTTTGTATGTACTGGTATCTATTTTATGATATATAAACACCCATGAATTTTGCTATGAAGAGTAGGGGCCCCGCTATCACATTTCTAATTGGGCCCCGCGGTTCCTAGCACCGGGCCTGTGGCAGACCAAAATTGACGAGTTGAAACGGTCATCGCGCGACGTGAAACAAAAGTAGTGAGAAGGGCCGGGGGAATAGGATGGCTTTGCACCACCAACCACCGTTTGGAAGAACAAAAACAGACCGATCTAGCTGATTGATTTACGGTCCAAGTAGCAAACGATTTTTATTCTATTAAAATGTTTAGGCTATATTATACTTTCGCAGATGTTTGAATATTTGTAATAAATTGCAGTTTCCATTCCGCGACATTGCCTGTTAAAGAATATTAGCCCGAAAATAAAGCCGTAAATTATTTGGCATCGTTTTGTTTTGAGACAAACATAATTTGATAACTCGGGAGTTCGGGTCCCAAATTAAAATTACCTGGCGTACGTTTTAGTTAAATCTCGGACAAAGTAAATGGTCACTACTGATATTTTGGCTACACGGAAAATAAATAAAAGCTCGTTTAATTGACCAGGCAACATTTCTGCTGTTGAGTTATTTAAACAACTCCATTGGACCAAACATGTTAATCAACTTGGACAACTTTGATGTCAAAAATCTTACTACAGGAAAATCCCACGATTAATAAAATACACCTAATTTAGGATGGATAAAAAAGTTGGAAGATACAGAAAACTGTATCCATGTTTTATAACCGTGCAACTTTGTTTTTATCATATGTAATTTGGGTTTGGTAACTGCTTACTATCAACCAATGCAACACAAAGAGCGTATTGGAAATGTATTTGGTTGCTACTGGCTCGATCACACTGAACGAAGTTGCGCAGAAAAGACTGACCATTCAACACCACGGACATAGTTGTCTTCTCAAAGAACAGGAATGGAATTACAAGAGTTTTATAACACAGCAGCTTTGGATCGAATCTTTGTGTACATAGTTGGAAGCAAGTGGATTACTTTTTAATCGAGACCTGTAAACCTTTCTTCTGGAATATATAGCCGTTCATTTGAGCGACGGCGTAGCTTGCTTCTGCCGCCGTGCTAAAGGTAAGGAACCCATACCCTTTTCCAGTGCCCTTTACGCGGTCGTATATCACGTTTACTTGCTGTTAAAAAAATAAAATGGTTGGAGATGTTGCAGATGCACAAACTAAAATTGTTGTTTTGTTGTATAATAACAGTAAAGAAATAGCTTTATTACTGTTCTAGTTACCTGAATATTTCCGAAGTTAAAAAATAAGTGCCAAAGTGCATTCTCATCCGTGTGTGGTCCGATGCCGTATACATACACAATTCTTCCTTCCCTCTGTGCAGCAGCTTCTGCAGCATGGTCCTTTGATGCACCTGGGGTGGGTGCGCCGCCACCATAAGCCTGGCCGCTCCCGAATGACCCATAGCCCATGCCACCCCCATAACTGTTCATATTTCCATACCCAGGGGTGCCAAACCCCCCATTTCCAAAGCTTCCGTTACCGTAGTTACCGCTTGCACTCATGCCATAATTGTAGTTGCTGCTGCCATAATTCCCAATTGCACTACCAACATTCATGTTGCCACTGTTATTTCCGCTGAAAGTTCAAGTAACATGTCAAATAGACAAATACAACTGATACAATTATAGCGTAGGGTAAAAATATCCTTGATGACACATAATCCTGAGTCATGCTCAAACTTCAGGAAAAATTAAAACTAATTACACTGTACCCCGGGCCAGAACCTGACATACAAATTAACAGTAACAGACAAATCGGTCTGAAGTGATTTTTGTTACAGCAATAATTTGCTTACCCCCGGCCGGACATGGGTGAGAATCGCCCACGAAGACCTTTTATTCCTCTTCCTCTCATGGGTCCTCCTCCAGCTTTGCCCTGGTAGTTCCCACCCTTTAATAGCAATTTATGAATTAATAACAGCGAATTAGGCACCAATATTTTGAATTCTACAATTAGTTACACACTAGATCAGCTGCGTTTTTGAGCAAGCTTTTTAGTGAGAATGGGCGAATTCAGTAATTGCCGATTAACAACGAAGTAATCTGATGATAACCGACAACCTTGGTAAACTATGGAACTTTTTAGAGTGTAATAATAGAATAGCGAGATGGTTAGAAAATGAGGCTTGGCAGTTTACATCATTTAAGATAAATGTTAAAGAAAATACAAAAAAAGGAATAATTACTAATCGCTAGATTTCATTAACATACTTGGAAGGAATCTGGAACTTTCTGATCAGTCTTAGCAAACTTCACCATAAGTGGGGCAGTGCTTGTTGATGAAAAAACTGCACCATTCAATGCCTGGATTTGGAGAGTTTGATGTACATTTGGATAAAACTTAACTAAAATGTTTCATTGATTTATTTGATTTTTTAATGTCAAACCTTGACAGCAGCTAAAGCTTCTTCTTTCGTGTCAAACAGAACGAAGCCAATTCCGGAACACAAGTTTGTATTTTTGTCCTTCAGGACACGTGTTTGTATAATGGTGCCTAGAAAATGTTAAATATCGTTTTACACAAAGTGAAAATTGACAATTACATAAAACAATTGGGCTAGTTCTGTACACTACTACCGTAAGAAGAAAATCTCTGCTTGAGTGATTCTTCATTAGTGTCAGGGTTTAAACCAGACACATACAAGTTGATATTTTTGGAATCAGTGCCAGCAGGTTTGGAATACGCGACTTTTATTGTCTTGTGTTGGATTGGATGACCGTTTAATTGTTGAATCGCCTTTTCAGCATCAGCAGGATTCACATAATCCACAAACCCGTAACCAAAACTAGTGGAAGTATAAAATAAGGTTAAATATTTCAAATATAGGCGATTTATGATTGAATTTCACCTCTATAGACCAATTCAATTTTTTAATGGAAAGACTTACACTGGTTGGTTAGCAATATTAATTCAACACACAAAACAAATTTTTTTTTTAATTTTTTTAGGTGGAACCTAGCATACTCACCATATGGTTTTACTACGTCTCCTTTCATATTT
The DNA here is from genome assembly GCA_000149265.1 of Ciona savignyi. NCBI lineage: Eukaryota > Metazoa > Chordata > Ascidiacea > Phlebobranchia > Cionidae > Ciona > Ciona savignyi. The sequence goes on from CH002840.1 coordinate 1,126,560, forward strand.
TGCTTTATAATAGATTGAGATTTGTTATTTAATATTTTGCTTTCACGACAAATATGATTAGGGAACATAATAAAGTTTTTACCTACCTATATCCACTTTGTTTGTCTCTTATAATACGTGCTGATGTAACATTGCCGATGTTACTGAAAAGTTGATAAAACTCAATATCAGTTAAGGTTTGGGGCAGGTAGTTGACAATAAGATTGGTCTGCGATTGATTTCCTGATTTTTCGTTAGTGACAGAGCCGGGGTAAGCGGCTGTGGAAACATTTTGGATCTGTTGACCTTCTGTTGGTATGTTCATCATCTGGCCCATTTGATTTTGTTGTGCATTTTGGCCAATCTGTGCATTTTGACCCATTTGCATCATTGTATTCATAGTTATGTTACTGGCTTGGTGATTAAATGATCACGGAGGATGGGACGGAAATCCTATAAACGTATTTCTATTAGAATTGATGCGTAAAATTATATAACCAAAACAATTGAATTTGATTGGGAAGCAAGAGTTATAATAAAACATTAAAATTTTGGTATGGCATATTTGTATGTAATGCAAATGCCAAAATTTATAATTCTATAACATTAAAAAAGAAAAAAAGTATCAGCAAAATGCTTCAAAAGTAGGGAATCGAAGCGGAACTCATTTTAGGATAGGATAGGATATTCATGTTTATCCCCGTGAATGGGAAAACCAAGGGGGTTAACACACGGGTAATCGTCAGATCACCTCGCGCCCACCGTCGGGTTACCGGAGCTATTGCAGTGTGTTGTGTATGATTCACACGTTCCTTCAATTTGGCAGAACCCATTAATCCGCTGGGTCCACGCAATGTCCGTAAAGTGCCTTGCCCAAGGACACAACCGACTAGCTAGCGACCAGTTTCGTAACTACAACCTTTCGATTGAAAGGCGACGCACTTAACCGCTAGGCCAACCGGCCGGACATTTTGTGGCAACAAGACTGAATCTAAGTCAATTACAGAATGTGTAACAAATCTTTAACTAAAGTTCAACCGGTAAAATGATATGCGGATGAATATGGATATATTTACAAAGGCAACAATAAAAATAGTAAAAGTGTGATTTTAGGTAACCAGTTTTATTGCACTTTTACTGTTTAAATTTGTACATAATATAGCTGAATGTGCATGGTGAAAATATTAAACTGTATTGATTTTTACAGCCTGTATATGCGCTGAAAAAAATTCTGATCAATGTTTAATACAAGTTTACTGGAGAAAACTAGGGTAGTGGCTGTTTTAAACAAACCGAAAACAGAACTGTAAATTTTTAAATGGCAAAATACTAAACGAACCCTGGTAATTTAAACCCTGATAATTTAAACTACGGACCCTGATAATTTAAACCAAAGTGAACCAAAACGAAACAAAATGCTAAAAATACCCGTTTCGACTTCCTTATAAAAAAGTTTACCTTTAAAACAAGGTAATAGACCAACATAAAAACAAATGGAAAATGGAACAAAAACTTAAAAATGCTAAAAACTCACGACAAAATGGAAATATCGCTGAAAGAAATCGCAAATAGAAAATTGAAAAAATCTGCTTGTACTGATCGGAGCCAAGAGGTGAAATGAATCGTTATTATTCCTGTAAAAACTGTGCTAACTGCGAAAAAGGAGAAAAAGAAAAAACGGTAAGGGTTAAAACACAGATTTGCGGTACGTTAATTGACACACTTTTTACTATTTCTGATTAAAAATTTAAAACACTAGGCCTATATCCTGTAAATTAAAATCAAATGCCAATAAATTGAAAAAAATGAGAAAAAACACTTAAAAATCTTACATTATCTTAACTGGTCCAGGGATTATGACAATGAAGAATAAATTAATATTATTTATAAAATAGAATGTACTTACCATTTATAGCAGTTTAATGGCAAAGAATCGATGTATCAATGGCATAAGTTTGAAACAAAGCAGACTAACAATCTACAGAATATGTGTTTTTAAAAGTTAGTAAATTAAACAACCCTAAGTAAATTACACAGTAAAAACATATAGGGTGCCCCTGTTTCGTCAGTAAACACTGAGTTATTCACCATAACCTGAGAAAAGCTTTTGAGAAAAGCGCGGTGGTACAATTTTTACTATGCACTTTAAACCGAGTCGCCGATATAGATAATACAAACCTGCATCCTCCAACAAATTTTAATTTTATCTTTATATGTGGCAAATGGCTTAATCTCTCATTTTGTATGGCGAATGGCTTAATCTCTCATCATTAATAAAAAAACACCAACTTGATATTGTTGATTTATAAGCTATTTTGTTGAAAAATTATCTCTGAGATATCATGTATAATCTTTCACGTCTCAGGTTAAAATACATTTTATATTTTCGCTTCTTTTTGTATTTCCGTGTCAGGACCATTTTAAACGACAGTGGCCGTATAAGTGCCGCATACGATTTTTGGATCACTAGAGTTTAACAATATTGTCGATATAAGCAATGGGCCTCACCAAGCAATATAGAAGTTGTTTTTTAAATGCTAACTATGCTATCGCATTAAGAAACATCTTGTATGTGACGATACTGTGAGTTATATTGTAGCCAACATTGCTGTTTTTATGGTTTCTATGTTCTGTTAATGTTTCGTATGAGTGCACATGCACGTTCTCGCTTTTCAGTTAACCTTGTCTTTGGTTCATTTTTACTTTGATTGCCAACCAGCAGGATGTGTTAGTTTGCTAATTTGTTTTTTTAATAGTTTTCTAATTTGTAATTTTTCATTCTATTTGAATAAGGAAATAAGGATAAATAAAATAACCTGAACTGCTGTGGTTCGTTAATACTATCTGGATAGCCACAATATCTTGAATCTATATCGTTGAAAAATCTAACGATTTACCTCGTAACTGGTACTAACTTAAACGCCTCAATTGCTCAATACAATTAATGTTATCAAACTTCTGAAGCTTTGATCTACAAAACCACAGAGTAAAGTAGTCAAGTCGCGTAGAAAACCTCAATTAATTGGCGCACCTCTAAGAGTCGAGACAGCGCGTAGAGAATCGCAGATCGCATCAGGTGTGTTAACCGGCCTGCAACAGCTCTCTACACTAGATTGTAGGTATGTCCGACTTTTAGGTATGTCCGACCCGTTGGTCTGGTAGTTTAGTGCAACGCCTTTCAACCGGATGGTTAAAGGTTCAAAACTGGTCGCTAGCTAGCCGGTTGTGTCCTTGTGCAAGGCGCTTAAGGGACATTGCCTGAACCCAGCGTATTAATATGTTATACCTTTGTTTTATTAATGTTTTCTGTATAGTTGTAAATATATATTATTTTTAACGAGCAATGTTACCTTATTAATTCATTTGGCGTAAAATAAGAAATATTTATCATCATTGGCATTTGGTCACGCCCCTACGATAACGTAAACTATATGTGTGTGGATATGTGTCCTTTTTGTTTCGTTAACCTTTCTTCTTTTTATACATGCTATTTTTTCTATTCGCGTCTTAGTAATTTTTTTTACCCTAGTAGCTATTGGCCATGGTAGCGTGGTATTCATTACAATGTGTATATATGTTTTAACGACCGTCTTCTTCCTACTGCAATGTAAACTAGTGCCCTATCCTAACAAGTAACGTTTTTGTGTATATAGCTTCGAACAGCTAGAACAGTCTTTTCCAAATCATATAATTCTATAGTTGAAAGCGAGTTTCATTCTGACTTTTAAGGTTGGTTTTGTGTTTTAAATCCTCTGCCGAATGGGTTTTCAGTGAATAAGATATCCATATTTATCCCATAATGGGGAAAAACTAAGGGGGTTAACACACGGGCAGCGGGCTATACCGGAGCTATTGCAGTGTGTTGTCTATGAGTACTTCATTAGTCTGTTGTGTAGTCCCTTCAAATTGGTAGAATCCATTAATCCACTTGGTTCAGACAATGTCCGTTAAGTGCCCTGCCCAAAGGGACAAAATTGTCCGTAAATGCTTTGCCCAAGGGTGTAATTCATAGTGCTGCACCAAGGACACAACCGGCTCGCTATCAACCAGTTTCGAACCTGTAACCTTTCGGCCGAAAGGCGACGCTAGAACCTACAAAGCAAATCAGTCGGACTTTAGGTTAAGCATTCGAAACCAAACATTTACCCGCGAGCATGGCAAATTTATTTCCATTGTGGCAGCAACAATAATAATATGTGCAACGTGCCCTGAAAGCAAATACTAACTAAAGAAACCTAAAATATTGGGGAGGCACTATGAATTACAAGATTATGATCATTTCCATGAAGGGAGACATAAATGCAAACGAATGCATACACGATCGCTCACAATCGCCAAAACAGATCTAGAACAAGTATAGAACATTGTGTAAACTTTAATTTCCCATAAAAAGAAAAATCATTAAGAAATACATATATATTGAAATACGAAACACAACAATTAAATATATACCCTTTAGAGTTTAAAGATTATAAGAAAAGTTAGTAAATTTGTAAAATAAGTGCATCACGTGTTGGGGTATATAGGCTATTCAAAAACTCTGTTATACGACTTAAAACGACCGAAAACACGCAAAAGGTGGTTAATTACCTAGGGTTTCAGCGTCTCCATTAAACACAGAGGTAAATTCTTTTGCTTTAGCACAGTATTTATCAATTTGATTTAGAGGTTCCTTATACAAATCTAAAATAGCTATTGAACACACATACTGTACGCCAAAGCCATCTGACACACGAAAAACGCCACGATGCGGTGTAAAATTATCGACTTTACGAAGCTTTGAAAAAGAAATAATGAGGGAACAACAGGAAAATGCACGAGCTATAATGTAGCGACGTAACAAATTAGCGTAATCTTCCAGTTGTCGCAGTTTGCTGGTGGATGCTTGGTTATCCATCAGCACCGGATCGTTATCACAAGGCAAAGTTGCGGCTCGTCTCCAAATTACGGCGTCGTATGGAAGGTTCAAAGACAAAACCTCCGCATCCTCTTTGTTTGACGAAACATGGGCTTGTATCTCATCATACATACGCTGGACCTCCGCTACTGGAATGTCACACATGTCTTTTACTGCAGAAAGAAAATCCAGTATGTTCGATCCGCATTGCATCTTTATTTCACTCGATGAGCCGTTTTGTTGGGAAAAGTGATCTTTGCCGCGGCGGCAATGTGCCGAAGTCCTTGTGCTGCTCTTGCATAGCTGTGTTTCGGTAATCTTATGTAACAAGCTAGAAGAAACGAGGTTCAAGAACGCTTGAGTTCCATTTCGTCCGAACATGGACGACACGTTGTGTTCGAATAAATCTTCGCAGCCGACATTTTCCGATGTGGCGAGAGTTTGCGAAAATAGAATATTATCGTTTCTTCTTACAGACAAATGCCTTTGGGGACAAGCGATCATGTCTTGTAAAGCACGTTTAATACGAGTACTGTCCCTGGAAAACAGGTCTAATGGACAGTACATTGATTGGGTAGCAGAGGTTGGGGTTGGTGTCTTTGAGGGGGGGGGGGGGGGGGGGGGGGGTTGTCGGCTTGGGGGTGGGTGTCGGGGGGTGGCGGGGGTGTTGATGGGGTTGGGGGGTGACAATCCTCCACCCCCCATAAACGATGATATGACCCCCATGTCGACATGCTGCGCTATTGCCACCAACGAACACAATCAGACATTTTCTTTACCATTATTAGGTAATAAACGATTACGTCATTTGTTCATAGTTTCACATGTATTTCAGATTTCACGTTTCTTCAAAATGTTGAACTTTTCAAAAAACAAAAAAAGGTATTAAAGTATTATGTCGTCATTTAGAATCGACAATGGCTTCTATCCACCGACAATAGCAACCGCGGCTTGCGTCGCGTGCCGCGTATTAAACCAACACGACGCGTAATGGGAGATTAATTACAAATCGTCCATCGTATCATTTCAATTACCACGTGATTTCGAATTGTTTAACTGAAGCTTCGTATAATGACGTGTTAACGATCGTCATTTCCTGTTAATAAGCTGTAATCGAAGTTTGCGCGAATGAGAATGGAAGAAATCGAAATAAACACAAACAGTTTAAAAGGGGACATTGGACGGTTGTGTGGCAGATTGGCGAACGCAACCGATTCCTATATGAAAACAGTAAATAGTGACGATTCCATCATGGGTTCGAAATTCCAGAGAATCGGATACGTCCACCCTTCCGCATGGGGCGTAGGAGAGTTTCTTATTGTTCCCACCGTGCTGACGTAATGTGTTACGCACATCATGCTAAATGGATTAACTTTCGTTCGATCCACGTTGTCTAACCAATGACTAGGGGCGAACGACGTTTGGGTGGGGATTCCCCGAACTACGTTGTTGTGCTTTTGACGTATCAAACACGTTGGACCCACACTGCCACCATGCGGGACAAGATGAAACAGGAACCTTGTTTATAACTTATAATGGATCCGTATGCTAAATACTTAGATAAAATAAGCAGAAAATATGCTAAATACCTAGACAATTTAGGACAAATATAGCAAATTAACAAATTAAAAGTTTAATTTTAATAATTTCATCACCAAATTTTCCACATAACGAAATTACTGTTTCTTGAGCGCTCTTGTTTTTGTAAAGTTAATGTCGAACTAACGTTACAATGGAAAAGAACGAACTAGACACTAACCATTTAGTAGTTTATAATCTATGCACACACTCTGTCGTATATTTACAAAATGCAAGTGTGGCGCACCATTTGAGAAGCACTGATCTAACCGCATACATCGTTGAATTATACAGAACTGTATCTGGAATTTGGCCAACGGGACAGGAGCCTATTAAAGTGTTCTCGCATCGCAGTCTTTCCCGGTTTAGGGATTTAACTAAGGAGATTTCTTACTTTAAGGATTCACTGGATCTTCTTACTACGTCAGGTAACGCAGAAACTAAAAACAAAAGTCCAAACCCACTAATTGTTACAATTAACGATTCCGCTAATCAAATAAAATGAAATCAACAAATTTGAAAAAGAAAATGTATTTGAACCAACGGGAATATATTGGAACAGCAGCATGTGTGAAACTAAATAAATAGAAGTTGTGGTGAAAGGGGGGGGGGTTGTGGGGGGTTATGCGCGACCAAGGTTAGCGATCACAGCGGCCGTGAACTCGGTGGTGGTAGCGTATCCCCTCAGATCGGTGGTTCGAATCTGGGGAACGTGGGGATCGGTGGTTAAAGTGGTTATCCATTAGTTCCATAACAATCCCCATATACGTCAATTTATGAACAATTATTAAAACAACAAACGAAGAACCACACAAGGACAGATTGTCCCCTCCCAACCCCCCTGACATTATTGTTTACAATTCTAAAACTTCATTGATTTTAAACCTTTTTCACCCACTATTTAACCCAAAAAAAACAACCCCCTTTCTCCATGTAAATAAACCTACAGGATTTCCCCCCAATATAAACTAACCCCCCCAGGGAAATCCTCCAATATGAACCAACCACCCAGGGAATTCCCCCAATATGAACCAACTACCCAGGGAATACCCCCCTACGAACCAACCACCCAGGGAAATCCCCCAACACCCACCTTTTCAT